>QRFJ01000885.1:531543-771940 GCA_006176705.1 Cocos nucifera | reverse complement strand
TAGAGATCTTATCTCTAACCGAGGTTGAAAGAGATCTTATCTCTTGTTGAGGATGATTGGATCTCAGGAGAATCTATATCTCCACAAGGTTGAAGGAGATCTTATCTTCTGTTGACATTGAAATTGAAGCTCGAAGGAGATCTTATCTTCAGCCATGTTTGAAGGAGATTCTTATCTCCAACCAAGGTTTGAAGGAGAGTCTTATCATTCTGTTGACGTTGAAGTTTGAAGCTCGGAGGAGATCTTATCTCTAATCGAGGTTGAAGGATCTTATTCTCTTGAGGTTGACGTTTTGAAGCTCGGGGATATTTATCTCCAGCGAGGTTGAAAAAGATCTTATCTTCTGTGAGGTTGATGTTTTGAAGCTCGATAGAGATATATCTTCAGTAGAAGTTGAAGGAGATCTTATTCTCCTATTGAAGGGTTGAGACTCAAGGAAGATCTTATCTCCAACCAAGTTTGAAGGGAATCTTATTCTTCTGTTGAATGATTAGAGCTCGGAGAGATCTTATCTCCAGCCAAGGTTGAAGGAGATCTTATCTTCTATTGACGTTGATGAAGCTCAGGGAGATCTTATCTCCAATTGAGGTTGAAGAAGATTCTTATCTTCTGTTTGAATTACGTTGAAGCCTGAGAGATCTTATCTCCAACCGATGTAGAGGAGATCCTATCTTCCTGTTGAGGTTGACGTTTGAAGCTTGAAGAAGATCTTATCTCCAACGAGGATGAAGGAGATCTTATCTCCTATTGATGCGACGTTGAAGCTCGGAGAGATCTTATCTCTAGCCGAGTTGAAGGAGATCTTATCTTCTTTTTGACGTTCACGTTGAAGCTCAGAGGAGATCTTTATTCTCCAATCAAGATTGAAGGAGATTCTATCTCCTTTGAGCTTGAGTTCAAGCTCGGAGGAGATTCTTATCTTCGATTGAGGTTGAAGAGATCTTATCTCCTATTGAGGTTGACGTTAAAGCTCGAGGGGAGGATCTTATCCAGCGAGGTTGAAGGAGATCTTATCTCCTATTGAAGATCAGAGTCTCGAGGGAGATCTAATCTCCAAGCGAAGGTTGAAGGAGATCTTATCTCCATTGAGATTGGACGTTGAAGCTCGAGAGAGATCTTATCTTCAGTCGAGTTGAAGAGATCTTATCTCCTATTAAGGTTTGAAGTTGAAGCCGGGGAGATCTTATCTCCAACCAGGTTGAAGGAGATCTTATCTCTTATTGAAGCATTTGGAGTTCGAAAGAAATCTTCATTCTGCAGTCGAGATTGAAGGAGATCTTATCTTCTGTTGACGTTAAAGTTAAGCTGGGGGAGATCATTATCTCTAGCCGAGGTTGAAGGAGATCTGATCTTCTTGACGTGGCTTGAAGCCCGGAAAGATCTTATCTTCAGCCAAGATAGAAGGAGATCCTATCTCCTTATGAGTGTTGACATTTGAAGCCCTAGGAGATCTTATCTCTAACCGAGGTTGAAGAAGATCTTATATTCTGTTGAAGGGTTGGAGCTCGGGAGGAATCTTATCTCCAATCGAGGTTAAAAGAGATCTTATCTCCTGTTGACGTTGAAGTTGAATCTCGGGGAGATTTTTATCTACAGCTGATGTTGAAAGAGATCTTATCTTCCTGTTGACGTTGAAGCCCGAGGAGATCTATCATATAGTCGAGATTGAAGGAGATCTTATCTCTGTTGAGGTTGACGTTGAAGCTCGGGAGAAGATGTTATCTCCACCGAGGTTGAAGGAGATCTTATCTCCTATTGAGGTGACTTTAAAGCTCGAGGGAGATCTTATCTTCAGCCAAGATTGAAGAAGACTTATCTTCTGTTAGGTTGACGTGAAGCTCGACTCTAGCCGATGGTTGAAGGACATCTTATCTCTCCTGTTAGCGTTGACGTTGAAGCTCGGAGGAGAATCTTTTCTCCAGCCGAGGTTGAAAGAGATCTTTATCTCCTATTAAAAGTTGACGTTTGAAGCTCGAGGGAGATCTTATCTCCAGCCAAAGTCGGGACCTCTTTTTCTCACCTCATCTAAAATGAACGAGGGCCTTCGATTTTTGCTCACGTTAAGATGAGTTCTCCTCCTATTCCTATCGGACTGTTAGGGACACATAAGCACCGTTGTCAGGGCCTCTCTTCTCATCTCATCTAAAATGAACGAGATCTTCGACTTGCCCATGTCAGGACGAGGTTCTCCTCTTATTTCTAATATGAATCTTTTGATATTTCTTTTCTATCGTCACATAGTTTCTGAACAAAAAAATATAATTAATATTAAAAATGAGAGTTTTATTTGAAGAAAAATTTATCGATAATACACATCTCAGATTCTTTGAGTTTCAAGATCGTGGAGGTTGTTCCTCCGAGCTCCTTCAGACGATAAGTTTTAAGATTAGACGATCTCTTCTATTTCATATGGAACCTTTTTCCAATTTGGGCAAGCCTCCCCTGAACTTCGAGGTGAAAGATGGTGCTCATCGAAGTACTAAACCTCCCAAGACATAGCGTTGATATGTCGTGAAGGTGGCCGATTTCTTTGTTTTCTGTCCTCATTTGTGGTTCAGACTGGTAGGCATCCTTGCTGACATTTATCTGTTCAGAGCGACGTCTGAACAAATCCACCCAGCCAGCCTCTCCTAATGAGCCTCCTCGATCTCGTCATGGAGCTGAATGCATTCTTTTTTAGTTGATCAAGCAGTCGAGCTCCTCCCAGACTTCTCCTTCGATCGGACTTCTCCATCAGTTGAACTTTTTCTAGACTTCTCCTTCAATCAGATTCCTTCAAGAGCCGAACTCCTACTGAACTTTTTCCTCAGTTGGATTCCTTCATGAGCCCAACTCCTTCCGGACCTTTCCTTTAGTCGGATTTCTCTAGAAGTCGAACTTCTTTGGGACTTCTCCTTCAATCGGATTTCTCTAGGAGCCAAACTTTCTCCAAACTTCTCCATCAATCGGACTCCTTTCGGACTTCTTCTTCAATCATATTCCTTCAGGAGCCGAACTCCTACTGGACTTCTCCCCCAATCGGATTCCTCCAAGAGCCCAACTCCTTTCGGATCTTTCCTTCAGTCGAATTCTTTCAGGAGCCAAACTCCTTTCGGACTTCTTCTTCAGTCGAATTCCTCCAGGAGTCAAACTTCTTTCGGACTTCTCCTTCAGTCGAACTTCTCCACCAGTCGAACTCTTTCAATCAAATTTTTTCATCAGTCGTACTCCTTCTGGACTTCTCTATCAGTCAAGCTTCTCCACCAATCAAACTCCTTTTGAACTTCTCCATCAATCGAACTCCATCCGAATTTCTCCAGCAGATTACTTTCAAATTTCGACTAGCATTCCTCCCGGATGACCCCCTCTAGCCGTATTCTCTTTAGGAGTCCGAACTTCTTTGGAATTGACATGCGTCAAAGTTCTTCACCCCTCCACATGGCTCCGAGCGGCTCAGTACCGGATGGCTACGGCTGTCACTATCAGTCTGCTGCAGGCGGTGCCCCTCTCATGCGATCTCAAGCGGCCAACTACCACATGCTATGGCTGTCACTATCAACCTGCTACAGGCAGCGCCCCTCTCCGTAGTAAATCCTATGCTGCCCCGAGCGACCAGCTACCGGATGGCTATGGCTATCACTATCAATCTGCTCTGGGCTCTACCTACAAAAGGGATCCTTCAGATATATTTTCTCTAAGCTCTCTTTTTCTTTCCAAAATTTTGTTGAATTCTTATCTGAGCACTTCATTTCTGTTGGTCAGAAGAGCTGATTTGATCGTCGGAGGATTCTATCGGAGCCACCACCATCGAATTTAGATGGAACTTTGTTTTGCAGATCACTGACGGTGATATTTTCTTTTCCAACTCTAGTTTGATCCAGCGTCAATCAGATTCTGCACTAACAGTAATCATGTCACTCCAAAACTTAGACATGGAGATATTATTGTTTGGATTGATCTACTGTAAAGCTGATAGACCAGTCCAATCAGAAAATAATATATATAGCCAAACACGAACAAACAAGCAAAGGGGGAAGGGAGGCCGTATTGCTTTTTGATTGGACTAATTAATCCATTAGCTAAACTGTGGACTAGTCCAACAAAAATAATTTTATCTTAACCAGAGCTTCAAATGGGTTTTTGTCAAACTTACAAGCAAGACCTCATCCAACCAATGGTGCAGGATGTGGTCGGAGATATGCATGTTGAAGAAAAATATATGTTTAACCTGATTAGCAAGTTCCTACGATATAGCAAGATATTTTTAAAAGTATCTTACTCCATGCTCAGACACTAAATCGAAACCTATTTCTGCTGGGGATTCTGATGAGTTAAGAATTAATTAGGATTTACATGGTTTAGATTTGAGTTGCTTTTACATCTTGAATATTCTCGGCAACCAACTACATGGTCTTATTTTAAATAGAACAGACTCAAGTTATACCATGCGAGGGTAGACCACGAGTTTTTCAATTATTAAGTTCAGAGCTATTTGAGCTTGGTCATGTCTATTTGGGTCCCGCACTTCGCGCTAAAAATATATTGTCCCCAAAGTACATAGATCTGTGCCAATATGATGTATGTTAAAGTGTCCTTAAGCCATTGGGTTTGGTGAAAACACTGCTAGAAAGTGTCCTTAAGCCATTGTATATAGTACTAGATTTAGATAGTTAAAGTGGGTTTGGTGGAAACACTGCTGGTCATTACAGTATCACTTGCCATTAAAATGAAGAGGAGGGTGGTGGAGGAAAAGAGGAGAAAAAGCTGTCATGTCATTGAAACCCCCTCGTTGGCCTTTGGTCATGGTCATGCATGGAAGCATTTCCCTAGGAGAATCGAATCAGCCCACCATCCCTTCTTTTTTTTTTTTCCGTGTTGCTTTCTTTTCACGGTTTAACGTCGCCCCTTTCACTTCAACCAAGAGAATGGAAGGCATATCATCCTATGGTTTTGAAACACTCTCATCACTAACGCCATGAGCAAGAAAGAGGAGCAAAAGCAAAAGCAAGCCCACTCAAATAAAAACGCAAAAAGGGTCAGAAAAAGAAAAGGGATGTGAAGTTGCATAGATTAATATCATACATGAGAAGAAGGCGGGGGAGGGGGGATCTAAAACAAAGGAAAAGATGGTCAACACCATCCTCGAAGACTACTTCCATTGTCTTTCTTTATCGAAGCTCACCAGTTTTCCTTTACTTCTTTTCTTTTGGGCAATTCATTTGGTGCATGAAAATTAATAAAAGGATGCTTTCTCCCTCTTCAAAAATTCCTTGAGTCTCTCTCAACTACGAGAAAAAGATAAAGCTCTGGTAGAACACAATACAACCCATAGTTTTATGCTTATCCCACTTTGAGGGTCTTGGCTTAGGCTTTATCTTCTTTCACATATATATGGAACATATACACATAATATGGTAATATATATTCATGTACATGGATGCGTAGTCATATATATATATTTATTACGGAGGATTTCACATCGATCGGATGGAAAAGGATAACCTGTGTGAACCTAACAATTTAAGGAAATCATGAAACCGATGGTTCAAGTTGTACCCAATATTTTTGGGGGTATGAGAATTTATACCTCTTACAAGAATATAACATTGATCAAAGTATTGTTTGATATAACAGAAATGTCATCAAAATTGCCAATAGAATGGAGACCTCTATGCCGGCAAGCTTGATCGATTCCATCCTTTCATACTCAAATCGATCAAACACCTTTGGCCCGAAATATGCATGTAATTAAAGTAATATTTGCTCTCTAGAAAAAAAAGTTTGAAAAAGCAACGGCTAGTTTCCCAGTTGGTGACCGTTAGGGAGCGGGTTTGTGAGGGAAAAAAAACCTAGCCTCCTCGTTTGGGACGAGAATAAGAGGCGCGTCTTTCTTGTCAAAGGCTTTTCTGATGTGTGGAATATTCACTCGGTCTGCTGATTGAGATTATTTATGCGTTCCATGTTCCTTCTTATCCAATCCCAGGTCAACATGAAAGCACCTCCCTCAAGCTCGAGCCACGTGGACATGAGCTTGTGGTGACACATCAGCATGGAACACCCCCCTCGATGCTCCTGTGGACGGCATGATGGCGTGGGAACTGGAAAAGATTGTAGGCCCACATTGATCTCTTTTTCATGCTAAATCAAATTCTGAGATTTAGCAAGTTTTCATCCGTAATGCCCAATCCTTCTGGAAATATAATCTAGTATATATGACTAATTTCTGACACTAGTAAATATTTGTCTAGCATGCAATCAGCACGCGAATAAGAGATCTATGGCCTTTTGAATTATTGTTAAAGGAATGTCTCCGGGGTGAATCTATGGCCTTTTAAATTATTGATAAAGGGGAGGGAAGGTGGTAAAGAATACGAGATAGGAAATGGTTTTTGCAAATATGGGAATTGATTCTTACGGTAAAATCATCATCTATACTACTGCATCTTCAGACTACCCCACAAGCTCTCTACTCAGGTTAGGCATATCCGCTGCCACAAATATATATATATATATATATATATATATATATATATATATATATATATATATATTATTTATATATGGCAAGTGTATCTAAAGTTCTCCAAAACATGCATGCATGTATGAGCTAGTGGCGCATTCATGCATGGTTTAATTCAGCAAATGGATGGAATTTCATTCAAATTAATGTCGCGGTCGGTCCAATCATATTACAAATAATTAGGCTTCAATCCAAACTAAGTATCACTAATTAGTGATTCATGCATGGGAACCGTTGGTTTGGCCGGCTGAGACATATATATGGATTCCAAATGTGAAAATTGAGGCATCATAACATCCATTAGCATTGTTAACTTTTTAACTAAGATATGTGGGGTGAGAATCATGTAAAGAGGGGAGATTGGAGGCCAGATGCCAAAATTACTCTCTACTACACCATGATGCACGCACTTCACTTCTCTCCTGCCCATGTCTAAAAAGATGTTACTAAGAAAGCCAATTTCAAATTCTCCCAAATTTGTCTAGCTTTAGCATCTCTCTCAATGCCTTTCTCTTCTTTTTCTTCTTTTAGTTCCGTGTGATTCCATTGTTCAAAGAGTGCCAGTAGAAAAGAAAAGAGGAACATCCCCGGGCCTCCACAACCAATCTTGATTCCCAATAATTGAGGCCCGCGCAAGTATAAAGAGCCCCCCCCCCCCCCCCCCCACCGTCCCCAAACCCAAACCACAGCAGCACACAAGCTCATCAAGCATTCCTCCTCATCTCTCCCACTCTCCACCCCCGTCATTTCCTCCCTATCACCTTCTAGCTAGGTAAGCAATCCCTTCTCCACCCCTGCTTATTCTCCTCTTCTTTCTGGTTGCTTCCATCTCTTTGTACTCTTGTATGCTTTCATCCCCGGCAGAATTAATGGACTGCAATGACCGCATAGCTGCATCTGATCGATTATGGCTCACTCCATTGCATAGCAGAGTCTCATGCGATCCCAATTAATTAAGTTCAAGCGCTTGGTGCTATTAGTAGTGTAGTTTCACAAGGAATTAGTACCGCTTTATATTTATATGGTACCGGTATGGTTTTAAACTTCCAATTATAGATGCCATACTTCAATCTCTTCCTCTCCTTATTTTTGCTGTGGTTATTCCTCTTTTGGCTCCTAATTATTTCCTAGCAATGCAACCTCCTTAATTATTTCTGTAAGATAGTATCTAATAGAAGAAAGATTTGTTCAGCAATAATCTTTTTCTTCTTAATTTTCTATCTCCTTGTTTATTTTCTTTCTTTCTCTCCCGTTGTTGTTGTTGTTGGGATGGCGCAGGATTTGAGAAGATGAACAGAAAGCCCGGAGATTGGAACTGCAGGTCCTGCCAATACCTCAACTTCAGCCGCCGCGATTCATGCCAGCGGTGCGGCGAGCCGAGGTCGAGCAGCGACCGCTCGGACTATGCGAGCTTCGGCGGTGGCCGAGGGGGCTCCTCCTTTGGCTTCAGCAGTGGATCCGATGTCCGGCCCGGCGACTGGTACTGCTCCTGCGGCGCCCACAACTTTGCCAGCCGTTCCAGCTGCTTCAAGTGCGGTGCTTTCAAGGACGACTCCGCCGTCAGCGGTGGTTTCGAGGGCGACGTCCCGCGCTCGCGAGGATTCGGCTTTGGCGGTGGCGGTGGTCGTGCCGGCTGGAAGTCTGGGGACTGGATTTGCACCAGGTGTCCTTCAATCCTTTTATCTTCTCATCCTTCCTTCCTGCATTGACTTTTATTTAAAATATACAAATATAAAAAAGAAAAAAGAAAAAAAAAAAGTTTTTAAGCCTTGTGCCAATACTCATGTACTTGCATGCATCCATAGCGGTGCACGACACCCAGTTTTTGCCATCTATTCGTGGGATTGTTTTCCTCGCAAAAGAACAACTAAGAAGGCTGTAGATAATTAGAGAGGAAACGAGCAGAAACATGCAAACAACGCACATTGGTTGTTGTTTGGCACCTTATCGATGTTTTAGCTAAGGTCAAGTTTGCACCTACGGAGATCGTACGGGTTCGAATCACCTGGTTGGTTGCCACTGCCAGGCACTGGTATTTACCTCAGCATGTGACCGTTGGCTATTCAAGTGCGCGCATGTGGGCCCTCGCCCCTCCATGAAAGTGCAACATTTGTCACGCTACCTCCCGAGGAATATTATTTGTAATGTAGATAAATTCATCATAGGTAAAAGATAAAAGTCACCATAGATCTGAAGCATTTTGATAGATTTGATCGGACCCGGTTCCAATATGCGTGGCTAATTTCGTGCTGACATGTCATCAGGTCGGGCTGCAACGAGCACAACTTTGCGAGCAGGATGGAATGCTTTCGGTGCAATGCACCTCGAGAGTCCGGTAATCCATCTCTTATTTTTCAAATTTTCTATTCTGATTAGTGTTTCATGTCCTGATACACAACAATCCGTGGCATCCAATTGCAGGAACCGAAGTCTAAGAAGTGGACCAAGTGAGAAGATGAGATCAAATGATATGGTAGTAATGTCACGCTATTAATTACTGGTTTTGCTCCTACCGGACTTTTGCTTTTCGTTTTTTTGGTTTTAGAGCCCTCTTATGGAGCCATGGTTGAACACCCGTCTTCCATGTGGGAGTGTCCTGTCTCAGTTTTTTGTTTGCACTTTGGAGTTGTATCCCCCACCTTCTTTCGCTTTAGAAGTATGAGCGTCTAGTTGTGTTGTTGCCTCTCTTATTAAACTATTTGGAAAATTATCTTGTGTGATGTCTTGAGAATGGGCTTCTAATTACCCTATCGTAGGTTGGGAGGTCGTCCTAAGTTCCTTGAATGCTTGCTTTAATGGCAAATTTCCCATCGTCTACTTATGAATGGAGATAGACATATATGTATATAATATAATATAATATATTTCAGCAAATGCTTTTGTTCTGTTTTGATGAAAAAAAAGGGGAGGAATTTTCCACCCAATTTTATTAAAAAAGAGAGGAAGGAAAAATGTCATATCAAGCATCCAATATATTCCGGCAAATCAGGCTCTGTCATGGATGGGATATGTGGGATTATGCTCTCCCACCCATAATGCAGGTGGTCCCAAGAAAGAAATGCCTAGGAAAATGATCAATAATTTATTTGCAAGTGCACAAAGTCGCTCAAATAATACAATGATGAATAAAAAATTATTTTTATAAGAATTAAATTTAATTATTAAAAATAAATATTAATTTCATTAATATCTGAACGATCGAAATTGAATGATAATAAAAACTAAAGCTAAAATTAATTCTAAAGAACTCAATGAAAGCTGAATTAAAATTCGATTGATAAAGCATTAAGGTATATCTGATTTTACTTGGACCAATTATCAATTCTATGTATTCTGATTAATAGCTTATTTGTAAGTGTACGAAATCATTCAAATAATATAATGATGAATAAAAAATTATTTTTATAAAAATTAAGTTTAATTATCAAAAATAAATATTGATTTCACTAATATCTGAACGATCGAAACTGAATGATAATGAAAACTAAAGCTAAAATTAATTCTAAAGAACTCAATGAAAGCTGAATTAAAATTTGATTGATAAAGCACTAAGGTATATCTGATTTTACTTGGACCAATTATCAATTCTAGGTATTCTGATTAATAATCTAAATTTAATTATTAATGCAAGGATCAATAACCCTAAATTATTTAATAATCTCTTCTGAGACTTATTAAAAATACTAATTAAAATCTATAATCTATTTTCCAATAGTAAAATAGATTTTAATTAGTTCATTAAGTATAGTGATTATTCTCAAGATTTCATAGGTCAAATCTTTTGCTTCCGCTCCAATTATTATTCCTATGATGTTTATTATTAACTCTAATTTATAATCTTCCTTCTCAGTACCAATTATAAATCGAAATCAATCAAGTACCAAAGATAATAATATTTAAAAGTATTAAGTGCAAATAACAAGCAATTGCATTAACAAAGAAAATTAATATAAGATCTGAAATTGAAATCGAATCCAAGTTACATCATGTACCCTAGTTAGAAATTTAGCTTTTCGTTATATCAAAATCAAACTCAAGTTTACTTGAATAAAAATCTAAAATCATCCTAACAATGAGTTCTAAAAAATAAATTCAAAGTAAACAAGAAAAAAGAATTAAAAACTCTGAAGGAACTATAGAGCCGAATAAATCCTCTCTTCAAATCTTCTAGATGCTCCAAACTCTCCTTACTTGATTTCCAGCTTTCAAAGATGATTCTTTTTTCTTTTTTTTTTGAACGTGTTTTAGGATCCTTAAATAGGGCTAGGATTAGGATTAAGATGATATTTTCTTCATGATTTTATTTTTATGTATATTTTTTTTTATTTGGTATAGAATCTCTCCTCCTTTGGATAAGCTTCAAGTAACCACCAGTCATCTACTCCTTATGCTACCAAATTTTTTTTGATTTTATTCTAATTTTCATGGTAAAAGAAGGAAAGAAGGCGTGGTTAATTAGAGGAGAAGGATTCCTTCCTTCTTTAGCCTTCTTGCGTCCACAAAATCTTCAAAATAAAGTAAGATTTTGGCTGCCCAAATCAGGTTTTCTAAGAATTGATTCCAATTCTTTCCAAGTTTGCTTCTCATACAGAATTAGTTTGGATTCTGATTTTTTTTTTATTTAATTCTTTACAAGATAGCTTCTTGCCACCAAAAATTTGTTGCCATATCGGATCTCTGTGCCAAGAAAAACTAGGAAGAATCAAGTGTATCAAGTGTTTCTCATTATGTCCAACATTGTTGCCAACTTCAACCTATTGTAGTCATCTCATCTGGAATCCAAATTCAATTTTGTAAATTATGTTTCTTTCTTGCTTCTCTTAGAATTCTGTAAGATTTGATCTTGTTCAATTTGGAGCCCTGTAGCTTGCCTTTTAGGAATCCTCATGACAAAGTATTTAAAATTTAGATTGGTTAACTAGATGAGAGAGATTAACTGCTTGATTTATTTTCTGCACCTTTGATTTCTTTATTTGGCTGATGATGCCAAAAAGAATGAGATGTAGGATCCATTGATATCTTGATTTAGTTATTCTACTTTGAGATGAACTCTGATTTTGATGCACGACCCTAATGACTTCAGATGACAGATCCTGCTGAATTGGACAACCAATTTCACTTAATTTTGATCTTTAAAATATGGTTAAGATCAATTAGATGTGACCTAGCTTAATTACCTATAATTGACATAAAACATATCAGGTTCTTACATTTATTTAGTTAATTATTATACTAATTTCATCAAAATCATTAAAACTAATAATAATAATTACTATAAAAATGCAACACATCAAATACCCCCAAACCTAAGGTTTTGCTTATCCCCGAGCAAAAAAAAATCCAAATAAAAAATGAAGAATCTAAAATAAAAATTAATGCTAAAAACTTTATTTAACATTAATACACTTAGGATCCATCTAGACAAAAAGGAGTAATCTCTACCCAAATGCCATGGCTTAACTACCTCAACCTAAAATCGAAAGGCAAACTCATAAGCTAACTATTCCAAACTCATTCATACTCAAACAAAATCGTGCACAATTAATAGCTACCCTGCTTTCTTTAGATTTTAATAAAGTTATTCGGTTCAAACATCCATTCGTGCATACAAAACCTTATCAGCCCGTCTCCATTAGTGCAAACAACATCCTCAAGAGATCAATAGAACTTTTATGGGTTAAAAAAAATTTAAAAGCAAGCAACCTAAATGATGGTTATGGTCACATAAGTGAAAATAAATTAACCACAATAAATCAGAGCATACTCAATTATTTATACTTTACATCCATTCCTTTATTTATTTTATTTTATACTTTCAGAACAGTCTATACATTTTGGCACTTTTTCTTAAGTCATCATTTATCTTTTTACGCGAATACCGACATTGGTCATAAAGGCACCCGGTTACTCAGCAAGTAATACACTCAAAGTGCTTTGCATACTCATAATTCAAATCACTGTTTGACGTAAAAGCAAACATAGGGCTCATGAATGCTCCTAGTTACTAGGCAACTTGAAACAGTAGAGTAGATTGTGCTTTTTTTTTTTTTTTAAATGGAAGAAATACTAAAAATTTAGTATGCTCTAACTATTATAATTAATTATTCTTAAATAATATAAATAGTAGATATGAGATAGGATGGAAAGAAAATACAAAGAATCAAAAAGGGTATAGCAAATGAATGTCTATATCATTTCTCTCAAATACATTGCCTACATTTCATTTCAACAAGCATAATAAAGCTCACAAGCAGGATTGGCGAAGCAAAGTAACTATCTCCTATGCAAGATTTTATCTAAGTATTTACAAGTTTAAAATTGTCAATCACTGAATTTGATTTCCAAATTCAAAGCTTAGATAGCTAAACAATAACACAAAGGCAAAATCGTCTCTCTATATCCTTAGAAGTCATCAGTGAATCAATATTTTATTTTTTTTTAATAATAAAATACTAACATGAGAAATACAAATGCACCTCCAAATCTGAATTGGACATTATCCTCAATGATAAGATCACCACTACATATTATAGCAAGACATTCTTAAAGATTAGGGGTACTCTCTTTTGTAACGTGCCTATGTACGAGTTTGCAACTTATTCTCAATCATTTTTTCTCTCTTGTCTTCTTCAATGTGTCTACAAAAAGTGAACAACATCCATTCAAACTTTGAAAATATAGTAAAGATCAAAATTGATTCAATTCATAAAAATAAAAAAAATAAAAAAAAATTTGCTTGGGTTGCTTCCCAAGAAGCGCTAGTTTATAGTCGTTAGCTTGACTATCCCAATGCATTATGTTGATGCAGAATCTAATTATCGTTGGATCCAACTAGAGTGGAGGTGGATGAGGTCGTCGTCGAGGATCTGCAAAATAAAGTTTCATTTGGAGCCGATGGGGGGTGGCTCCAGTAAGACCCTCCGACGATCAAATCAGCTCTAGTCAACAGAAATGGAGTGCTCAGATGAGAGCCCGACAGAGTTTCGAGAAGGAGAGGAGAGCTTAGAGCAAATATATCTAGAGGATCCTTTTTATAGACAGAGCTCGTAGTGGGTTGATGATGATGGTTGTGGCTTGTTAGGTAGCGGGTCGCTCGAGGTCCGACAGAGTCAGTCCTGGGGGACGGCACCGTCTGTAATAGATCGATGGTGACAGCCATCGCCGCCTGATAGCGGATCGCTGTCGCCTGCAGCGGACTGATGGTGACAGTCGCAGCCATCTGATACTGAGCCACTCGGAGCTGAATGGATGGTTGAAGAGCTTTGACGTGTACCCATTTTGGAGGAAGTTTGAACTTTCGAAGAAAATATGGCTAGAGAGGATCATCCGAGAGGAACAATAGCTGAAGGAGATCGGGAGGAGTTCGACTTTCGTAGGCATTCATCTAAAGGAGGGATCTAGAAATCCGACCGAAGGAGATGTCTGGGAGGAGTCCGACCGAGGGGATATCTGGGAGGCATCCGACTGGAGTTCGGCTGCTGAGGAGTTCGACCGCTGAGGAGTTTGGTCGAGGCACGACCGCTGAGGAGTTCAGTCGAATAAAGGAGTTCGGTC
This sequence comes from Cocos nucifera, assembly GCA_006176705.1. Lineage (NCBI taxonomy): Eukaryota > Viridiplantae > Streptophyta > Magnoliopsida > Arecales > Arecaceae > Cocos > Cocos nucifera. Next base: position 757,887 of record QRFJ01000885.1, on the reverse strand, counting down.
GAGGCACGACCTCTAAAGAGTTCGATCGACTGAAGGAGTTCGGCTAAGGCTCGTCCGTTGAAGCCCTTTCGTGACTATCGATTGTACCAGTCTAAGCATCATACTAGACTTCGATGGGAGCGGAGTTTATCCCCATCAATAGTCCTCCCACTTTCGAGTTTGAAATTTGAAGGAAGGGAGTACCAAAATAGGCGACTGCCGAAGTTCTTTTCTGGGCTCTGCACTTGTTGAAGTTAAAACTCGGGAAGATCTCTTCTTTAACCGATGTTGAAGTTGATCTCATCTCCGATGGTCGAAATCGAAGGTTGAGCTCCTCGGGGGCGATATTATCTCCTGTAGCCGAGGTTGACTCGAACCCTCAGGAAAGATCTCATCTCCTGTGGTCGGGGTTGGCTCGGGAGAGATCTTATCTCTTGCGGTCAAGGTTGTCTCGGGAGAGATCTTATCTCCTGCAGCTGAGGTTAACATGGGCACTCAGGAGAGATCTTATCTCCTACAGCCGAGGCTGTCTTAGAGGAGATCTTATCTCTTATGGTCGAGGTTAATGCAGGCAATCGGGGGAGATCTTATCTCCTGCAGCCGAGGTTGCCTCGGGAGAGACCTTATCTCCTACGGCCGAGGTTGGCTGCCGAAGATCTTATCTCCTACAGTCGAGATTATCCCGAAAGAGATCTTATCTCCTGCAACCGAGTTGCTCGAAGAGATCTTATCTCCTACAGTCGAGGTCGCTCGGGGAATCTTATCTTCTAAAGTCGAGGTTGCCTCGAGGGAGATCTTATTCCTGCAATCGAGGTTGATGCGGGCGCTCGGAGGAGATCTATCTTCTGCAGTCGAGGTTGCCTCGGAGAAGATCTTATCTCTGCAGTCGAGGTTAGCCCGGACGCTCGAGGGAGATCCTTCTCCTACAGCGAGGTTAGCCCGGCGCTCAAGGAAGATCCTATCTCCTACAGTCGAGGTTGTCCTGGGGGAATCTTATCTCCTAATCGAGGTTGCCCAAGGAAGATCTTTTTCCTACAGCTGAGGTTGATGCGGGCGCTCAGGGAAGATCTTATCTCCTACCATCGAGGTTGCCTCGGGAGATCTTATCTCCTATAGCCGAGGTTGGCCGGAAGCTCGGAAGAGATCTTATCTCCTACAGCCAAGGTTCACTCGGAGGAGATCTTATCTCCTTCGATTGAGATTGCCCTTGGGGAAGATCTTATCTCCTATAGTCAAGATTGCCTCGGGGAGATCTTATCTCCTATAGTCGAGGTTGATGTAGACACTCAGAGGAGATCTTATCTCCTACAGTCGAGGTTGCCTCGGATGAGATCTTTATCTCCTGCAGTCGAGGTTAGCCGGACGCTCGGAGGAGATTCTATCTCCTGTAGTCGAGATTGCTCAGAGGAGATCTTATCTCTTGCAACCGAGGTTGCCTCGAAGGGAGATCTTATCTCCTGCAGCTGAGGTTGCCCAGACACCGGAGGAGATCTTATCTCCTGTAGCAGGTTCGCTCGAAGGACATCTTATCTCCTTCGATCGAGGTTACCTTGGGGGAATCTTATCTTCCTCAGTCGAGGTGCCTCAAGAGATCTTATCTCCTACAGCGGGTTGAGTAGACGCTCAGAGAAAATCTTATCTCCTGTAGTCGAGGTTGTCTCGGGGAGATCTTATCTCCTGTAGCCGAGGTTAGCCGCCGGAGAGATCTTATCCCTGCAAGCGAGGTTGCTCGTAGAGATCTTATCAGCCAAGGTTGATGCGGACACTCGGAGGAGATCTTATCTCCTGCCACAAGGTTGCCTCGGAGAAGATCTTATCTCTCGGTCGAGGTTGTCCGGACGCTCAGAAGGATTCTACTCGCCTTAGCCTAGGTTGCCTCGGGGGAGATCTTATCTCCTGCAGTCGAGGTTGCCTCAAGAAGATCTTATCTCCTACAGTCGAGTGTGATGGATGCTTGAGAGAGATCTTATCTCTTATAGCCGAGGTGCCTCGAAAAGATCTTATCTCCTACAGTCGAGGTTAGCCCGAATGCTCGGGGAGATCCTATCTCCTGTAGCCAAGTTGCCCGGAGGAGATCTTATCTCCTGCAGGAGTTGCCTCAGGAGAGATCTTATCTCCTGCCTCGAGGTTGCCCCAGAGAAGATCTTATCTCTTGCAGTCGAGGTTGATGCGGACGCTCGGGGGAGATCTTATCTTCTGCCATCGAGCTTGCCTCGGGAGGGATCTTATCTCTTGCAGTCGAGGTTGGCCTAGATGCTCGGGGGAGATCTTATCTCCTACAGCCGAGGTTGCCCCAGGGGAGATCTTATCTCCTACAATCGAGGTTCCTCTGAGAGAGATCTTATCTCCTGTAGCCAAAGTTGAAGGACTTTGATCGGCTCATGTTAGGATGAGGTTCTCGTCCCATTCCTAACACAGCCACCATCGACTGTTTCTTTTCTGTCACCACAAAGTTTTTGCACCAAGGAATAATAATGCGGAAATGTAGCAGCTTTATTGAAGGAAGATTACTGGTAATACATCCTCAGATTTTTTGAGTTCCAAGGTTGTGGAAGCATCATCCCTCCGAACTCCTTCAGATGATAAGTATCAGATCGGATGACCTCCACCACTTCATACGGGCCTTCCCAATTAGGAATGAGCTTTTTCTGACTCTGAGGCTGAGAGACAGCGACTCGTTGGAGCACTAAGTCCCCCACTCTGAATGTCTTGTTTCTAACTCTGGAGTTGTAGTACCGAGCCACCTTCCGTCTGTAAGCTGCCATCCGAATGCGGGCTTTCTCCCTTTTTTCTTCCAACAGGTCGAGGTTGACTCTGAGGTCCCAAGGGTTGTGCTGCTCGTTGAAGCCCATGACTCGTGTAGATAGAAGCTTGTGCACGATCGGGATAACTGCCTTCGTGCCGAAGGCCAAGATGAAGGATGTTTCTCCGATCGACATTCTTTGTGTAGTTCAATATGCCCAGAGGATGTGGTAGAGTTCGTCTATCCAGGCCCTCTTTGCCCTATCAAGCCTTGTTTTGATGTCTTATAGCAGGATCCGACTGATCACCTCAGCTTTTTCATTGGCCTGTGGGTGAGCCACCGATGTGAAGCGATGGAAGATATTTAGTTTCGCAGAACTTGGCGAACCTCGTCCCAGCGAACTATCGTCCATTATCGATTATAAGGGTTCGGGGCAGACCGAACCAGCAGACTAGTGACTTTCAGATGAAGTCCTATATCTTGGCCTCGATAATCTTCGTTAGTGGTTCGGCTTCAATCCACTTAGTGAAATAATCAATTGCGATCGGAAGAAACTTCCACTGCCCGGATGCCATCGAAAAGGGGCCAAATATATCCATTTTCCAATGCACAAATGGCCAAGATGCGCTTTGCGGAGCAAGCTTGGATGTCGACTATCTTTGTACATCGGCGTTCCTCTGACAGCGGTCGCACTTCTTCACATACTCCATGAAATCATGAAATAAGGTCGGTCAGTAGTACCCTTATCGAAGTAGTCTTTGCGATAGGGACCTGGCTCCTACATGACTTCCGCAGAGTCCTTCGTGCACCTCCCATAGTGTGGGTCGATCTCTGAAGGTTGGAGACATCTCAGCAGCGGAAGGGAGTATGACCTCTTATACAACCTGCCTTCATGTAAAACGTAGCGGAAGATCTGATTCTTGAGCTTTCGAGCTTCTTTCAGATCGTGAGGAAGGACCCCCTCCTTGAGGTAAGCGACCAACGAATTGATCCAGATTGGCTCAAATTTCATCTGCAGGACGACCTGAGGTTCCTCTGGGGTTGGACATTTCAGAGTCTCCAAAAATACTTCTTTGGGCAGTTCGACCGGGGCTGAAGTGGCCAACTTAGAGAGAAGATCGGCTCTTGCATTTTCCACCCTCGAAATCTATTGAATGCCAAAATTGTCGAAGACCAGAGTCAAATCCCTCACTTTCCCAAGGTATCTCACCATGCTTTCCTTCCGCGCTTCATAGCTGCCATTAACTTGACTGACCACCAGCTGAGAATCGCTGTAGACTCGAAGCTGATCTACTTTCAATTTTCTTACTATTTTTAATCCGATGATCAGCGCTTCATATTCGGCTCCATTGTTGGTCGTGGAAAACTCGAAGCATAGTGCATACTCAACGATGACTCCCTCGGGGCTGACCAAGACCAGCTCCACACCAGCTCCAGCAGAGTTGGATGAACCATCTACGTGTAGAGCTCAGGAGCCTTCGGAGAGGTCGGCGCTTTCCTCGGAGAGGTTCGACTGCGATAGCAGGGCGTCGATCTCATTCTGTTCAAGCTCGACTTTGACTGGAATGGTGCATTCTAATACAAAATCTGCTAGTATCTGAGCCTTGATCAATGGCCGGGGTCAGTAGTTGATGTCGAACTCTGTGAGCTCGATTGTCCATTTTGCGAATCTTTCGAAAGAGTCCGCTCGATGAAGGACTGCTTTTATTGGTTGGTCCATAAGGACCGTTATAGTATGCTCTAAAAATAAGGTCGGAGCCTCCTGACAGTAATTAGAAGAGAGTAAGTTAGTTTTTCTAACCTAGAGTACCTGGTCTCCGCATCCCTCAGGATCCAACTCATGTAGTAGATCGATCGCTGTGTCTTCGCTTCTTCCTTGATCAGGACTGCTGCCAGGGCCATCGGGAAGACAACTAGGTACAGAAATAATTTTTCTCTGGGTTCGGACTTTGCCAGTAGTGGGGGTGAGCCGAGGTAGTTTTTAAGCTCTTCAAAAGCTTGTTGGCACTCTACCGTCCAGCAGAAGTTCTTAGGTTGCCTGAGAACTCGGAAGAAGGACACACATCATTCGGCTGACCTTGAGATAAAGCGATTTAGGGATGCCACCTTTTCGGTCAGATGCTGAACTTTCTTGATCATCTTCGGAGCGGTTATCTTCTGAATGGCTTGAATTTTCTTAAAGTTTACTTCGATTCCGCATCTCGACACCATGAACCCCAAAAATTTTTTGGAGGTCACGCCAAAGGCGCACTTGATCGGATTCAGTTTCATCTTGTGCTTCCTAAGTGTACCGAAGGTCTTTTATGGGTCGGTGAGATGGCCTGTTGAAGCCCAACTTTTGATGAGCATATCATCCATGTACACCTCCATGTTGTGGCTGATCTGCTTCTTGAAGATCTTATTAATCAAACGCTGGTACATTGCCACTGCATTTTTAAGTTCAAAGGGCATGACCCTGTAACAATAAAGACCATGGTCAATAATGAAAGCGATCTTCCCTTCATCCTCGGGCGTCTTCCATATCTGGTTATAACCAAAAAAGGCGTCTATGAAGGTGAGGAGCTCATGGCCCGAGATCGCATCCATCAGTTGATCAATCCTGGGTAGAGGATAGCTGTCTTTCGGACAGGTCTTGTTCAGCTTTCTAAAGTCAACGCACATCCTCCACTTATTGTTCGTCTTTTTGATGAGGACCACGTTCGAGACCCAAGTCAGATAATTAACCTTCCGGATGAGTCCGACTTTGAGGAGCTTGTCTACTTCTTTGGCAATTACTTTCTACCTTTTCAGGGCATGGTGGCACATCTTTTCTTTTATCGGTCGATGCCTCGGATCGACGGCCAGTCGATGTTCCATGACCTCGGTGTCAATCCCTGACATGTCTACTGGGGTCCAGGCAAAGACGTCCGCATTTCTTCTAAGGAAGGTAACGAGTTACTCCCAAACCTCGTCTGCCAAGTTGGAGCCGATCTGCACCGCGTGCTTTGAGTTTCTGCCATTTAAGGGCACAGAGATGAGATCCTCCATAGGCTCACCCCTCTCCTCAGTGAGGTCATCACAGACATCCAGTCCATCAACAAGATAGGGATCGGACCGTTCTCTCTTATGTAGGGTGATTGAGTAGCAGTGCCTCGCTAGAGCCTGATCTCCCCTGACCTCTCTGACCCCATAACTCATCAAAAATTTCATCTTCAAATAATAAGTTGACACCACCGTTCGAAGTGCATTTAGACCAGGTCGGTCTAGAATGGCATTATAGACGGATGGAGTCCTCACGACTAGGAAATCAATCTACGCTTTGGCCAGTTTTGGATGTTGCCCCACCGTCATAGCCAAAGTTATCATGCCTTCGACTGGTATGGCGTTGTCAGTGAATCCTATAAGTAGAAAATTCATAGGCCCCAAGCGGTCATTGGGTAAGAACATTTTTGAGAAGACATCATAAAATAATATGTCGGTCAAGCTTCCATTATCCACCAAAATGCGGCATACATCGTAGTCAGCAATGTTCAAAAAAATTACAACCGCATCATTGTGCGAAAATTTGATCCCCTGACCATCCGTCTCGGTAAAGGCCATGAGTTTCACGGTCCTCCATCTCTTCACCGATCCCTCGGATCCGCTGGCCTCTCCTTATTGAAGTCCCCCCGAGATGGTATTGATAACGTCGAGAGGCGGCCGATCTTCTTGTTGGTTCTCTCCATTTGATGGTAACGCCCTCAGCCGACCCTCCCGCTCTTTAGGTCGTCTCCACAGAAATCGATCGAGTCTACCTCGCCTGACGAGCTCTTCGATCTCGTCCTGAAGTTGGATGCACTCCTCAGTGTTATGATCGTGGTCACGATGATAAAGATAGAACTTATTAGGATCGTGCTTGCTGGGATGGAAACGCATCCTCCCCGACCTTGGAAGTTATTCCTTGATTTTCATCAGCACTTGGATCTTTGGAGCGTTAAGGGGGGCGTAGTTATGAAATCTTCGTCGAAGAGAACTTCGACGCTGGGGAGAACCTCAGCGTGCCCTTCCATCGGAGCTTCCCCGCCTCAAGATCCGAAAGGAAGTTCGGGCTCGCCTGCGACTAGAAGGAGTCCGAAAATGCGGCTGAGCTTCACTCCGCTTTCCTTCTTCGATGGGCCTGCCTGGCCCGTCGATTCACCGTTTGCCGCTGGCTTCATCGTCTTTGGCCTTGAAGGCCTCCTGTGTCCAAGCATACCCTTCAACCCGATCTAGCATGTCAGCAAAATCCCTGGGATACTTTTTTTTCAGGGAGAACAGCAAGTCATTCTTCTGAAGGCCGCCCTTGAGGGCAGCCATGGCGACTGACTGGTCCAGGTTTTGGACTTCCAATGCGGCAGTATTAAACTGGGTGACATAAGTCTGGATGGATTTTTTCTTCTTCTACCTAATGGCCATCAAGAAATCCAAACCTCGGCATGGATGTCGACTACTGATGAAGTGGGCTGCGAATTATTGGCTTATTTAGTCAAATGATAAGATGACACTCAGCTTGAACGTCGAGTACCAGTTCCTGGCAACTTCATTAAGGATAGAGGGGAAAGCCCAGCACAAGATAGTGTCTAGCGCGCCATGGAGCAACATCATTGTCTGGAAGGCTTTCAGGTGGTCGACCGAATTGATGGTTCCATCGTAACTCTCGAACTGCGGGAGCTTGAAGTTCGGCGGGATCAGTTTTTGCATAATTTTCTGTAAAAAAGGAGGGTCAGTACAAATGTCATTACCACGTGAGGAGAGAATGTGATGAAGTTCTTCGATTCGTCGGCTCATTTCTAAGAGCCTTTGATCCAAGAGATCTTCACGATTTTTGATCTCCAAGGTTTTCTAGTAGAATAGGTGCGAAGCTTCCCCCTGGGTCGAGCCATGGTCCGAGCAGGGGCTGTCCCTCCTTTGCCTCCCCCTTCCGGAGATCGGAGGTCGGGTAGCCCAAGTCGGTCGTTCCTGGACCAAACCACATGGCTTTGGAGAATCTCATATCGATTGAGCTGGTGCCGGGGCCTGCCGGTGCACCGCCTCCGTGAGACCACGAATGCTGGACGAGCAAGTTGAACTGCTCCGCATCCACCGCAGCTAAAGATGGAACCTGGGTCGCTGGGGCTGAAGCAGGAGCGGACGGATCTGAACGGGATCGGACCGTGGAGGTCGTCGATCATCGGGTCAAAGCTGTCCTAGGGGCATTTTTTCTTGGAAAAGAATTCTAGAGAGGAAGAAGGGAGATCTCTAGAGAGTGGAGAGAGAGGTCATCGCTGAGCACTTCTTTAAGAATAAGAGAAACTCGAAGGCAGAGGGCCCTCCTTCTAGCATCAATCTGTTGACGCAGAATTTGGTTATCGCTGGATCCTGTTGGAGTGGAGGTGGACGAGGTCGCTGTCGGAGATCTACAAAATAAAGTTTCGTTCGGAGTCGGTGGGGGTGGCTCCGGAAGGACCCTCCGACGATCAAGTTAGCTCTAGCCAACAGAAATGGAGTGCTCAGATGAAAGCCTGATAGAGTTTCGAGAAGGAGAGGAGAGCTTAGAGCTTAGAGCAAACGTATCTAGAGGGTCCTTTTTATAGGCGGAGCTCATAGCGAGTTGATGATGATGGCTGCGGCTTGTCGGTAGCGGATCGCTCGAGGTCCAATGGAGTCAATCCTGGAGGATGATGCCGTCTGCAGCGCCGCCTGCAACAGGTTGATGGTGACAGCCATCATCGCCTGATAGTAGATCGCTTCACCTGCAGCGGACTGATGGTGACAGCCATAGCCATCCGATACTGAGCCACTCAGAGCTGAATGGAGGGTTGAAGAGCTTTGACGTGTATCCATTTCGGAGGAGTTCGAACTTTCAAAGGGAATATGGCTGGAGAGGATCGCCCGGAAAGAACAATAGCTGAAGGAGCCCAAAAGATGTTCGGCTTCCGTAGGCGTCCGTCTGAAGGAGAGATCCAGGAATCCGATCGAAGGAGGTGTTTGGGAGGAGTCTAGCTCTTGAAGAAGTCCGACCGAGGGGATGTCTGGGAGGCGTCCGATTGGAGTTCAGTTGCTGAGAAGTTCGACCGTTGAGAAGTTCGACCGAGGCACGATCACTGAGGAGTTTGGCCGAATGAGCTTGACCTCTAAAGAGTTCGATCGACTGAAGGAGTTCGGCTAAGGCTCGTCCACTGAAGCCCTTCCGTGACTATCGGTTGCATCAGCCTGAGCATCATACTGGACTTCGATGAGAGTGGGATTTATCCCCAACACATTATATCAGCGATATGGAGATTTTTGGTTGCTCAAATCCTCCATCAATTTATTCCTTCAACCTTTGCCCATTGACTTTGAAGCTCCTATCACCACTCTTCAGCTCAACAACTCCATATGAAAAAACTTGTATAATCTCAAATGGACCTGACCACCTAGATCGAAGCTTGCCTGAAAATAGCTTTAGACGGAAGTTATACAGCAACACCTTTTATCCTACTTGGAATTGATGCCTCATAATATGTTTGTCATGCCATTTTTTTGTTCTCTCCTTATAAATTCTTGCATTTTCATATGCATGGAGGCGGAACTCATCAAGTCATTAAGTTGTAATAACCTTTTCTTCCCAACAGCTTTCATATTAAAATTTAGCAACTTAGTTGCCCAATAAGCTTGATGCTCTAGCTCCACAGGTAAGTGACATACTTTTCCATAAATTAGGCGATATGAGACATCCTAATTGGTGTTTTGAATGCTGTTCTGTATGCCCATAATGCATCATCTAATTTTAGGGACCAGTCCTTTCTCGATGAGTTGACAGTAGTCTCTAATATCCTTTTAATTTCATGGTTAGAGATCTCTACTTGTCCACTTATTTGGAGATGATATGGTGTACCTACATGATGAGTAACACCATATTTTGTAAGTAGAGAATCCAAATAACGATTACAAAAATGCTTACCTCCATCCGTGATGATAGCCCTTAGAACACTAAAGTGTGTGAATATATATTTCTTTAAGAACTTGAGCACACTCTTGACATCATTAGAGAAAAGTGCTACTACCTCGATCCATTTGGATACATAGTCCACCGCCACTAAGATGTATTGATTTGAATGAGAAGATGGAAAAGGCCCCATAAAATCTAATCCCCACACATCAAATAGCTCTACCTCAAGGATATTAGTTAGTGGCATTTTCTGTCTAAAAAAAATATTTTCAGTTCTTTGACATCGATCATAAGAAGAAATAAAAGCAATAGCATCTTTAAACAGGTTAGGCCAATAAAAACCATACTATAATATCTTAGCAGCTATTTTGCTGGATCTAAAATAGCCCCCACATTCTAATGAATGGTAGTGTTTTAAAATATTTTTAATTTCATCATCAGGCACACATTTTCTAATAAGCTGATCTGGATAATACTTATATAAATATGGATCCTCCCAAAAATAAAATTTTACATCATGTAAAAATTTCTTTTTCTACTGGTAATTAAATTCTGGAGGAATAATATTACATGCCTTAAAATTAATAATATCAATATATCAGGATGTGCTAGATATGAGTGATGCAAATAACTGCTCATCAGGGAATAACTCGTTAATGGGTACTTCAGTGTCTTCAATTTTTTTACCAAATTCTAACCAGGACAAGTGATCTGCTATAAGTTATTTTGCTTATTTCTTATCCCTAATCTCCAAGTCAAATTTCTGCAACAAGAGCATCCAATGAATTAGTCTTGGTTTCACATCCTTTTTTTAAAGTAAATATTTAATTACTGAGTGATCAGTATAAACTATTATTTTTGCTCCTATAAGATATGGTCTAAATTTATCAAAAGCAAAAATAATAGCAAGCAACTCCTTCTCTATGGTGGCATAGTTCAACTATGCATCATTTAGTGTCTGACTCGTATAGTACACCACATGAAGTATGTTTCCCTTTGTCCTAAGATTGCACCTATAGCGTAGTCGCTTGCATCACACATAAGTTCAAATGGTAAATTCTAATCAGGTGCAGTGATGATGGAAGCTGAGATTAATTCTTTCTTTAACCTGTTAAAAGCAACCAAACACTCATCAGTAAATTTAAAAGGCACATCTTTGATCAATAAATTACAAAGAGGTTTGGTAATTTTGGAAAAGTCTTTTATAAATCTTTTATAGAAGCCAGCATATTCTAAGAAACTCCTCACTCCTTTAATAAATGTTGATGGTGGTAATTTTTCAATGACCTCCATTTTTGCTTTATCCACTTCTATACCTCTAGATGAAATCTTATGTCCTAACACTACTCCTTCCTACACCATAAAATAACACTTCTTCCAATTCAATACAAGACTAGTTTCTTCATAATGCTGTAGAACCTGGGAGAGGTTAGTCAAACACATATCAAAAGAAGGACCGAAAATTGAAAAATCATCCATAAAGATTTTAATGAATTTTTCAACCATGTTAGAGAATATAGACATCATACACCTTTGAAAAATTACAGGTGCATTATATAACCCAAATGGCATTCTCCTATATGCAAATATTTCATATGGACAAGTAAATATAGTTTTTTCTTGATCCTCAGATGCAATAGAAATTTGAAAATATCCTGAATAACCATCTAAAAAATAGTAGAAGGGATATCCAGACAATCTCTCAAGCATCTGGTCAATAAAAGGCAAGAAAAAATGGTCCTTGCGTGTGGCTTTGTTTAACTTTCTATAATCAATACACATACGCCAATCAGTGACTATCCTAGTGGGTATCAACTCATTTCTATTATTTGTAATAACAGTCATCCTCCTTTTCTTAGGAACTACTTGAATAGGGCTTACCCAACTACTATCAAAAATAGGATAGATAATTCCTGCATCAAGTAATTTCATTACTTCAGCTCTAATTACTTCCTTCATATTAGGATTTAACATGTGTTGATGCTCAATTGAAGGTTTGAAGTTATCTTCCATTAAAATTTTATGCATGCATATACTGGGACTAATCCCCTTAATATCATCAATAGACCAACCTAGTGCTTTCTTATGCCTTCTCAACACATGTAATAATTTTTTTTTCTTGTTCAGCAGATAAATGAGCAGATATAATGACAGAAAAAATGGATGAGTCTCTCAAGAATGCATATCTTAAGTGAGAAGGAAGCAGCTTAAGCTCAAGCTTGGGGGTTGGGTTAGCTTCTACTGAATCCTGTATTTTCTCAACATCATTTAACACTTCAATATGCTCAGTTAACTATTCAAATTTATTTTTAATAATTTATCTTCAACACAATCCATCAAGTCATATTCATAATTATCAATTATTTTACTAATAAATTCATTAATCATATTTAATCTAAAATACTCATCATTCTCAAGAGGATATTTAGAAGAATTGAGCACACTAAAAATTACCTCTTCTTATCCCACTCTTGAAGTAAGCTTATCCTCATGGAGATCTATAAGTGTCTTACCGATTGCAAGGAATGGATGCCCCAATATCAAAGAAACCTCTCTATCTTTCTCCATATCCAAGATAATGAAATCCACTAGAAAGATAAATTTGTCCATCTTGACTAACACATCCTCCACTATGCCTCTAGGATATATCACCGATCGATCAGCTAGTTGTAATGAAATACCGATCGATTTCACATTCTTAGTCCAAGCTTCCTGAAAATAGATAATGGCATCAAGTTAATGCTAGCACCTAAATCACATATGCTTTACTGAATTCGATATTGCTAATATTGCATGAAATTATAAAATTTTTTGGATCCTTTAGTTTTGATGGCAACTTATTTTGAATGATTGCACTGCATTCTTCAGTGAGCATGACTGTCTCATGGTCCTCTAGCTTTTTTTTTTTTGGAAAGGATATCCTTCAAGAATTTGACATAGCTAGGCATCTGGGCTAATGCCTCAGCAAATGGAATATTTATGTGTAGTTTCTTGAAAACCTCCAAAAATTTCAGGAAGTTCTTGTCATCCTTACTTTGCTTGAGACTTTGAGGAAATAGAACGCGTGGGATGTAGGGCTTTACTGGCTCTTCCTTTTTCTCTTTTAGCTTCTCTTCGATCATAGTCTCTTCTTGAGTTTGTTTCTTTACTTGCTCCTTAATAGTTCCTTTTTTTTGTTGTTCCCCAAGTTATCTGCCACTCCTTAAGGTAATTGCCTTCACATGCTTTTTTGAATTCATTTTAGTATTGCTAGGCAATGATCCTTGAGTTTTGTTAGCTACCATATTGGCCAACTATCCCATTTGTACTTTCAAGTTCTTAATGGTAGCTTGCTAGTTTTGGAAGTTTGCCTTAGTTTCACCCATGAAATCAGTAGTGGCTTTGGTAAGAGTTGCAATCAATTCTTTCAGGTTAGACTTCTTTTCTTGCTGTGGAAAATCAGGTGGTCCTCTATTTTGATAATTCTGTTGTTGCTGCTGATTTTCTCAAAAAAAGTTTGGATGGTTCTTCCAGGCAGGTGTGTAGGTGTTTGAGTATGGATTGTTCTGTTGCCTTCCTTGGTTTGCCACATATTGCACTTATTCTTATACTGGAGGTATGAATGAGCTGTCAATCGGGCAATCTCGAGTAGGATGTTGCCCAGTACACATCTCACAGGTCTGCACACGAGTATTAACAGCATTAATAGATAAATAATCTATTTTTTGAAAATAGTATCTATCTTTGCATTGAGTACAGTAATAGTGTCTATCTCATGAACCCCAGCAGGCCTCCTCGTCATGTTTCTCTCATTGGGCCATTGGTAATTATTGTTGGCCATTTTCTCCAAAAGATCATAGGCCTCATCAAGCGACTTCCCCATTAATGAACCTCCAGCAGCAGCATCAATATTAATTTTAGTATGGTAATTCAATCCATTGTAAAAGGTTTGCACAACCAACTATTTAGGTAGCCCATGGTGCGGACACCTCCTAAGCAGATCCTTAAACCGTTTTCAAGCTTCATATAAGGTCTCCATATCGAATTGCACGAAGGTTTGAATGTCGATCCTCAATTTGGCAGTCTTAGCAGGTGGAAAGAATTTTGCCAAAAATTTTTGTTCTAAGTCATTCCATGTGGTGATCGAGCCAGTAGGAAAAGACTGTAACCATGCTCTAGCCTTGTCTCTAAGTGAAAACAGGAACAATCTTAACCGAATTGCATCATCTAACACTCCATTCTGCTTAAAGATATCACATATTTTTAAGAAGTTTACGATGTATGCATTAGGATCATCATTGAGCAATCCTCCAAACTGAACTACTGTTTGGATCAAAGCAGGCTTGATCTCAAAGTTGTTTGCCTGCATAGGTGGCCTTGTGATGCTAGATGAAGCTCCATTCATGATAGGCATGGCATAATCTCGCAATGCCCTCGGATTTGCCTCTCTAACAACCTCATTATTTCCTACTACAATAACTTCTCTTCTTGTACCTTCAGTCATTTCTACTTTCGCCTTAGATTCCTCTTCTTTGATGGCTTTTCTATTTTGTCTATAGGTGTGATCAATTTCTTGACTTGAAATAAGATTTGATTCAATTCTCATAAGTCGACCCAATTCTCTTTTCCAAGTTGTAATTTTGAAAGATTATAATTATTATTATTTTTAAAGAGAAGAGAGAAGAGGAAAGAGAGATAGAAAAGAAAAGAGTTCTAAAGATGAGTCCTAAAGAGTCCTAAATCTAGAGATGAAAGAGAAGAGTATTTTAATTAGATTTAAATTTTAATGGCAAACAAGTTAGCACAAAATGGACTATCTATTCTGAGATTAACCTAAATCTAGATAGCTCCTAACTGTTCCAAGACCGCCTTCAAGCACTCCAAGCCCAAAACTGACTAAATCTCTTGACCAAGTAAGTGTAAGATATGGGAGGTCCCCTGCTTGTTGCTTTCATTAGATACCAACTAAGTTGGTTAGATCAGACAACAAAATCAATTAAAAATCACCTTCTTAAACCACTTGCCTTAGACACCGAGCAGCTAATCAATCCGAATCTGATTCAACTCTAGGGCTTTCTTGTCCTATTGAGCTCAAATATCCTAGGACCAATGTCTAATTGATTTTAGATTAAAGTCTAGGTTATGCAGGATGAAAGATGTGATTTTTGGGCTAAGGAAGGATGATCAAATCTCCATCTTATCTGATTAATTGGTTAAGTGCCCTTAAAATTAATTATGGAGATGCAATGCAAAGAAATAAGATGTCCAATCAAGTTAATTTTTTTTAAAAAAATATTTTTGGTTATACTATATTAGTTAAGTATTATGAAATGTTAGTATTTTTTAATTATTTTTAATTAATTTTTTATTTTTTATTTTTTTAGGATTTTGCAAAAAATAAGTTTAAGTGATTAAGTCTAAAAAAAATCACTAAGCTATAAAAAATAGTAAATTATTTTAAACTATAAAAAGAAGTAAATATCTAAGAATAATAAGCAGTTAGTTAATTATGTAAAATAAAATAATTATTAAATCATGTAATTAAGATAATCTAGCTAGAAAGCATAGAGATCTACCATATATAAATTTAAAGCAAAAAATAAAAATTGAAAAGCAGTAAAGTATATAATTTTTTTATATATCTAAAAAATAATAAAGAAAATATTAGATTACTAGTAAAATCAACTATTCTTGATATTAAAGCATCAGTCCCTGGCAATGGCGCCAAAAACTTAATAGCCTATTTCGCAAGTGCGCGAAATCGCTCAAGTAATACAATGATGAATAAGAGATCGTTTCCACGAGGACTAAGTTTAATTACCAAAAATGAACGCTGATGTTACTAATATCTGAACGATCGAAACTGAATGACAATGAAAACTAAAGCTAAAATTAACTCTAAAAAACTCAATGCAAGCTGAATTAAAATTCGATTGATAAAGCACTAAGGTATATCTGATTTCACTTAGATCAATTATCAATTTTAGGTATTCTGATTAATAATCCAAATTTAATTATTAATGCAATGATCAATAATCCTAAATTATTTAATAATCTCTCCGGAGACTTATTAAAAATATTAATTAAAATCTATAATCTATTTTCCAATAGTAAAATAGATTTCAATTAGTTCATTAAATATAATGATTATTCTCAAGATCCCATAGGTCAAATCTTTTGCTCCCGCTCCAATTATTATTCCTATGATGCTTATTATTAACTCTAATTTATAATCTTACTTCTCAGTACCAATTATAAATCGAAATCAATCAAGTACCAAAGATAATAATACTTTAAAGCATTAAGTGTAAATAACAAGCAATTGTATTAACAAAGAAAATTAATATAAGATCTGAAATTAAAATCGAATCCAAGTTACATCAGGTACCCTAGCTAAAAATTTAGCTTTTCATCATATCAAAATCAAACTCAAGTTTACTTGAATAAAAATCTAAAATCATCCTAACAATGAGTTCTAGAAAATAAATTCAAAGTAGATAAAAAAAAAGAATTAAAAACTCTAAAAAGACTATAGAGCCGAATGAATCCTCTCTTCAAATCTTCTAGATGCTCCAAATTCTCCTTACTTGATTTCCAGCTTTCAAAGATGATTCTTTTTTCTTTTTTTTTTCTCTTTTTTTTTTTGAATGTGTTTTAGGATCCTTAAATAGGGCTAGGACTAGGGTTAAGGTGGTATTTTCTTCATGATTTTATTTTTATGTATAATTTTTTTTATTTGGTATAGAATCTCTCCTCCTTTGGATAAGCTTCAAGTAACCACCAGTCATCTACTCCTTATGCTGCCAAAATTTTTTTGATTTTATTCTGATTTTCATAGTTAAAGAAGAAAAGGAGGCGTGGTTAATTAGAGAAGAAGGATTCCTTCCTTCTTCAGCCTTCTTGGGTCCACAAAATCTCCAAAATAAAGTAAGATTTTAGCTGCCCAAATCAGATTTTCTAAGAATTTGTCATAATTTTTTTCAAGTTTGCTCCTCATGCAGAATTAGTTTAGATTCTGATTTTTTTTCATTTAATTCTTTACAAGATAGCTTCTTGCCACCAAAAATTTGTTGCCATATCGGATCTCTATGCTAAGAAAACTAGGAAGAATCAGGTGTATCGGGTGTCTTTTATTATATCCAACATTGTTATCAACTTCAACCTACTGTAGCCACCTCATCTGAAATCCAAATTCAATTTTATAAATTATGTTTCTTTTTTGCTTCTCTTAGAATTCTATAGGATTTGGTCTTGCTCAATTTAGAGTTCTGTAGCTTGCTTTTTAGGAATCCTCGTGATAAAGTATCTAAAATTTAAATTGGTTGACTAGATAAGAGAGATTAACTGCTTGATTTATTTCCTGCACCTTTGATTTCTTTACTTGGCTGATGATGCCAAAAAGGATGAGGTGTGGGATCCATTGATATCTTGATTTGGTTATTCGAGATAAACTCTGATTTTGATGCACGATATTGATGACTCCGGATGATAAATCCTACTGAATTGGACAATCAATTTCACTTAATTTTGACCTTTAAAACATGGTTAAGACCAATTAGGTGTGACCTAGCTCAATTGCCTGTAATTGATATAAAACATATCAGGTTCTTATATTTATTTAGTTAATTATTATACTAATTTTATGAAAATCATTAAAACTAATAATAATAATTGCTATAAAAATGCAACACATCAATGACTATCAAAGCTGGTTCAAGAGCACTTAGATATGGGAACACGATGATGGGCAATAATTAGTAAGGCTTAATTTCTTGCAACCATTGCAGCACAAATTATAGATTTAAGATTCAAGGGATATCATTTGTGAAGTATAACTTTGATTTTCTCAAAGGGTCCAACTTTGAACGTGGAACGGTGTGACTCATCAGGAGGCCTAAAGAGAACGACGTCGATCGGTGAACGAAGAGAACAGGATACCTGGAAGTGTAGGGCTAAAGTTAAATTTTCAGTCCATTTCGATCCATTCTTCTAAAATTTTCTCCGCCGAACCTCTCTTGGCAAGATATAATTCCGGCTTGCGTGAAACACCAAAACCTTACACTCGACATCATTCCGAAACCTGAAATAGCGTAGCAGATGCCTTTCAAAAGCTGATGTAATGATTCTGATGCCATTATCTGCATGGTCTATATATATATATATATATATATACACGCATATTTCTCCAATTACCAGCGAGGGTTAATTGCCTCAAATGGCTAAAGCGGAAGATTCTTCGCATATTCATTCCTTATCACTGTTACAATTAAATTGGACATAATTAGTGAAGAAGAATATGTTTACCAAGAAAACATTCGTTGGATTGCTTACCTTGGATTCTCTTATCTTTTGAGCTGACTTTACAAAGGCTTCCTCCATGTGCCATCTGAGTAACAGAATCGGTCAAAAGTCGATGACACGTTCATAA
This sequence comes from Cocos nucifera, assembly GCA_006176705.1. Classification (NCBI taxonomy): domain Eukaryota; kingdom Viridiplantae; phylum Streptophyta; class Magnoliopsida; order Arecales; family Arecaceae; genus Cocos; species Cocos nucifera. Next base: position 739,851 of record QRFJ01000885.1, on the reverse strand, counting down.
ATATTGTTTCCCTCCACCCTCTATTACTTCAACTTTTAGCAAGATTCTCATCCCTCCTTTAGGCCAACTTCAGCTGTGCGTTGGTTTCTCAGCTTTTATCATTGATTATCTGACTGATTAGAGAGCACCCGTGTGGTCTTATCTTCTTGGTTAATTTTTTTCGTGCTGCATCCGTCCTTGTATCCATCTAGCAAGCCTTTCATCCTTCTGGATGTAAAGTCATTTAAAACCAACTTGGAGATGAAGCTGAGGCCTGCGTGTTTCCAACCAGCGACTCTGTGGAACTTCCTTGGACTATTATATTTGGTCATCACATAGGCTACTACAATCTCTTTTCTCTCATCTTCTTTGGCACTGTAGCTACCACACCAGAAAGAATATCCTATTCCATATAAATTAGAGTCTCTTTTGACTTGCAATCAATATGAGATTAATGATATCCTCCGACCTACGTTACAACATGTTAATATAAAGAAACGAAAAATAGATCAATCCTTGCGCCCCATGGTATGGCATTCTCTTTTCAAAGATGTGACATTGCTCCCTCCTTTCTCTGAATTTTGGATGGTGCCTTAGCCAACCCTGGAGTATATATCCAGAATCTTATGATACCAATTAGCATGTGCACCCACAAGCCAAATTATAGTTTGAGCTTAATTAGTGGTTTTTCGAAAGCTTACTTAGGAGAATTGAAACCCACAAGCCAAACGAAAAATTCTGTCCGATTTAAATCGATAGCAAACTTTTCGATCGATTTAGCATTCAAAAAATTAAAAAAATAATAATAATCTAAATTTTATAATATTTTATTTTTTAAAATCGATTGCAAAATCAGCCGCAAAATTGATCGTTAAAAATGATCACAAAATCAATCATTAATTATTTTTAAATTTTTTATTAACAAAATCGATTGTAAAATCAATTGCTATTTTTTTTATTTTTTTGAATTAATATATTGATAGTAAAATTGGTCATTAATTTTGTTATATTATTAAAATCAATCTCAAAATCGATTGCTATTTATTTTTAAATTTTTATTAATAAAATCAATCGCTAATTATTTTTTATTTTTTTAATTAACATATCAATCTCAAAATCGATAGCTAATTTTATTAAAATATGTTTTATTAATAAAATTGATCATAAAATTAATTACTAATTTTTTTTAAAATTTTTTTAAATTAAAGAACCAATCATAATTTATTTTTTATAATATTTAAATTTTTAAAATCAATTAAAAAATCAATCTCTAATTTTTATTTTATATATATATTATTTTATTTTTATATTATTTTTATTATATTATATTTATTTTTTATGTATTTTATTTTTATTTTTATTTTATATAATAATAAAATATTATTATTTTTTAATAATTTATTATTATATTTAATACTTATTATTTTTTTCAGTCCTTCTCTTTTCCCACATGCCTTTCATGGCCGCCTCTATCGCCACCCTCACACACTCGCATTGCCGCCCTGACCCATTCCATCGGTCCTCTGCATCCCACCCCCCATGCTATCACTTGATCACCTGCACCATCCGTCGACCCCCCGTGCTGCCCTCTGGCCACCCGCACTACCCCTGACCACCCACATGGCCTTCCGACTACTCGGGCCGCCCCCTGGCCACTCGCATAGCCCCCAAGTCCCCCAACTGCTCGTGTTGCCTCCGACCGCGCCCTAGTCTCTTGATGATGGAGATCAGTGACGGATGGTAGTAAAGAAAAGGAGGAGGTTCAATTGAAGGAGAAGAGGAGAGGGCGGCCATCGCAAGCAGGCCAATGAGGGGAGGTCGGAGGGGGGGAGGGGGCTTTGGGGAGGAGAGGGGGGCCATTGCGAGCGAGCCAGTGAGGGAAGGCCGGAGGGGAGGTAGGGCCATCGTGGGCAAGCCGACGAGGGGAGGCCATCATGGGCAGTCGCTGGGGAGGTGAGGGGGGCCATCGTAATGGGCCGATGATGGAAGATCATCGCGGGCAATTGCCGGGGTGGGAAGGAAAAAGATGGGGTTTAGGGATGACTGTGCGGGAGTTATAAAGAAGTTTTTTTTTTCTTATAAAAAAATAGCAATCGATAAATCGATCTCTAAAATAAAGGCATCAATTAAAATTTTTCAAAATTCAAATTTGAATTGATTTTTTGATTGCAAATTTTTTTAAAAAAATTACGACAAAAAAAATTAATTGTAAATAATAAAAAAAAATTTCTTTCCTTACCAGAAAATAATTTAGCAATCAATTTATCAATTGCTAATTGCAACCATTTTGACGAACCAAAAATAAAAATTAAAAAAAAAATTCAAAATTTTATGATATTTTATTTTTTATTTGCAAAATCGATCTCAAAATTATTTGCTAAAATTGATCTATAAATTTATTAAAATATTTTTTATTAATAAATTAATCATAAAATCAATAGCTAATTATTTTTAAATTTTTTTATCAACAAAATTTATAGCTAATTTTTTATTTTTTTAATTAATATATCAATCACAAAATTAATTATTAATTTTGTTATATTAATAAAATCAATCTCAAAATCAGTTGCTATTTATTTAAAAAAAATTATTAATTAAATTAATCATAAAATTGATTGCTAATTATTTTTTATTTTTTAATTAACATATCGATCGCTAATATTATTAAAATATTTTTTTATTAATAAAATTAATCATAAAATCGATCATTAATTATTTTTAAATTTTTTAATAAAAAAAATTGATTGCAAAATCAGTCATAATTTATTTTTTATAATATTTAAATTTTCAAAATTGGTTGCAAAATTGATCTTTAATTTTTATTTTATATTTTTATATTATTTTTATTATTTAATATATTTTATTTATTATTTAATTTTTATATAATAATAATTACTAATATTTTTAATAATTTATTATTATTATTTATTTATTTTTTCATTATTCTCTTTCCTCCAGATGTCTTTGAAGGTCGCTTTTATCGTTGCCCTTACCCACCCCATCGGTCCCCGGCACCCCACCCCACACGCTGGCCCTAATCACCTACACTGTCGTCCAACCACTCTCCATGCCTATGGTACCGCACCTAGATCCCCCGACTGCCCATGCTACCCTCGGTCGCACCACAGTTCCTCGACGGTGGAGATCAGCGGCAGGTAGCGGCAAAGAGAAGGGGCAAAGATTTTATAGAAGGAGAAGAGGGGAGGGGGCCATTGCGAGTGGAGGTTGTTGCGAGCGGTCGTCGAGGAGGGGAGGGGGCCATCACGGGCGGGTCGATGAGGGAATGCTAGAGGGGAGGGGGGGCCATTATGGGTGGGTCGTCATGGATGGGCTGACAAGGGGAGGCCATTGCAGGCGATCGCTAGAGGTGAGGGGAGGCCATCGTGGGCGATCATCGGAGAGGCGAGATGGGATTCGAGGGCGGCTGTGGGGAGAGTTATAAAGAAGTTTTTTTCTTTTTTTTCTTACATAAAAAAAAAGCAATCGATAAATTGGCCTATAAAATAAAGGCACCAATTGAAATTTTTCAAAATTTAAATTTTTGATCAATTTTTTAGTTTAAAAAATAAAAAAAATTATAACTAAAAAATTAATCATAAATAATAAAAAAGAATTTTTCCTTTTTTTTACAAAAAAATTTAGCAATCGATTTACCAGTTGCTAAATTCTTAATTAATTTTTTTAAAATTTAAATTTATAATCAATTTTTTGGTTGTAAAAAATCAAAAAAAAAATTATGATCAAAAAATTGATCGTAAATAATAAAGATTTTTTTCTTGCCAAAAAAAAGAAGATTTAGCAACCGATTTATTGATTGCTAAATCGATCTGTAAAAATAAAGGTACCAATTAATTTTTTTAAAATTTAAATATATGATCAATTTTTTTGTTGTAAAAAAATTTAAAAAAATTATAACTAAAAAATTGATCACAAACATAATTATAAAATAAAAAAAATATAAGCATAAGTTCTACAGCTTGATGACAAGATTGAATGTGAGACGGAGTAGACTTCTGAAGTGAAAGCCAAACTGAACTTAATCTATTACATTGGAAAAACAAATGAACCAAAAATTGGGCTCCATCATTGCATGGGCGACAAATAGACAGCATCCAAAACCCTAGTGTGGATTTTCAATTGGATAAAATGTCAAGAATTTGGGCCGCATGGTTCTGTATTTTTAATTCTTATTCAAATTTTAACGGCCCATCTAATAACTTCCAAACTGTGTATCCGACAAAGATGTGGGCCCCAAATGTGTTGTTGGAACGGAGAATTCCTATTTTGCTATATTTGCTCCTGTGTATGGACGAGGGATATCCTCTTTATTTTCACTACAGGTTCGGCGTGCAAGATATTATCAGCTTTGGCCCATAAATTTCATGATTTTGTCCTTCCAAATTTTGATTTAAAAAGTATCTCATGTGAGAATAATGATTTTTTTTTATATAAACTTGAGCCTCCCTTTACAATCAATATGAGACTAATAATGCCCTCTCTTCTACATCATAATAGGAACATCAAATTCACGATATACACTACATGACTTTGATATACATTTAATAATAATTCAATACATATTGTTGGTGCAGAAATTGATCATCGCCGGATCCAATTGGAGTGGAGATGGATGAGGTCGCCGTCGGAGACCTACAAAATAAAATTTCATCCGGAATCGGTGGGATGTGGCTTCGGCAGGACCCTCCGACGATCAAGTCAGCTCTGGCCAACAGGAATGGAGTGCTCAGGGATGAGTTCCGCAGAGCTTAGAAAAGGGGAGGAGAGTTTAGAGCCTAGAGCTTAGAATTAGCATATCTGGAGGGTCCTTTTTATATGCGGAGCTTGATGGTGACAGCTGCAGCTACCTGGTGGCAGACCGCTCAAGACTGCATCGGATTTTATGCGAAGAGGATGGCATCGTCAGACCGATAGTGACAGCCATACCGTCCGATAGTGGTGGGCTGCTCGAGGTTTGACGGAGTCAGTCATGGAGGGGGACACCACCTGTAGCGTTGCCTGTGGCAGACTGATGGTGACCGTTCGATCAGATTTAATGGCAGTAGCTTTGAGAAAGCAGACGTCGGTTGGTGGACCTCGGCATATATTGATTTCAAAGGAGTTCGGACTCCTGAAGAGGAAGCTCAAAAAAAGTTCGGCTCCCGTAGGCGTCTGGCTGGAGGAGTGCGGCTAAGGCTTGGTCGTTGGGGAGTTTGGAAGGAGCTCGACGGCTGAAGAGTCCGATCGGCCGAAGGGGATGTCTGGGAGGAGTCCTGCTCCTGAAGAAGTCCGGCTGAAGGGAAAGCATGGAGGGAGTTCGGCTCCCACAAGCATCTGGCTGGAAGGAGGGAGTTCGACACTCGCGGAAGTCTGACTGAAGCTCAACCGCTGGAGAGTTCGATCGATTGAAGGAGTTCGGCTGAGGCCCGGCCGCTGAGAGTCCGAAGGAGCTCGGCCGCTGAGGAGTTCAGCCGGCTGAAGGAATTCGGCTAAGACCCATCCATTGAAGCTCTTCCGTGGCTATCGGTTGCGTTAAGCTGAGCATCGAACTGAACTTCGGCAGGAGCGGGATTTATCCCCAATAATAGTCCCTCCACTCCAGAGTTCGAAACTCGAAGGAAGGGAGTGCAGAAAAGGCGACTGCCGAAGTCCTCTTCTGGGCTCCGTACTGATTCAGATTAAAGCTCGGGGGAGATCTCATCTCCAACTAAAGTTGATGTTGAAGTTGAAGCTCGGAGGAGATCTCATCTTCCACCGAGGTTGAAGTAGATCTCGCCTCCTGCAATCGAGGTCGAAAGTTGAGGTCCTCGGGGGCGATATTGTCACCAGCGGCCGAGGCTGACTCGAGGAAGATCTCCTCTCCTGCAGTCGAGGTCGACTCGGGGAAGATCTCATTTCCTGCAGCTGAGGTTAATACGGGTGCTCGAAAGAAATCTTATCTCCGACAGTCGAGGTGGACGTGGACGCTCGGAGGAGATCTTATCTCCTACCACCGAGGTTGTCTCGTGGGAGACCTTATCTCCTGCAGCCAAGGTTGGCCTAGATGCTCGGGGGAGAACTTATCTCCTGCAGTCGAGGTTGCCCCAAGGGAGATCTTATCTCCTGCAGCCGAGGTTGTCTTGGGGGAGATCTTATCTCCTACAACCGAGGTTGCCTCGGGGGAGATCTTATCTCTTGCAGTCGAAGTTGGCCCGGACCCTCAGGAGAGATCTTATCTCCTGCGGCCGAGATTACCTCGGAGGAGATCTTATCTCCTACGGCTAAGGTTGATGTGGGCGCTTGGGGAAGATCTTATCTCCTACAGCCGAGTTTGCCTCGGAGGAGATCTTATCTCCCGCAGCCGAAGTTGGCCCGGACCCTCAGGGGAGATTTTATCTCCTGCGGTCAAGGTTGATGCGGACGCTCGGAAGAGATCTTATCTCCTGCAGACTTTGGAGCTCGGACTTAGACTTTACTCGCATTGGGATGAGGTTCTCCTCCTATTCCTAACGGGATGTGGGAGCACATATGGGCCGCTGTCAGGGGGGCCTCTCCCCCATCTCGTCTAAGGTGAAATGAGGCCTTCGACTTTGCTCGCATTAGGATGAGGTTCTCCTCCTGTTCCTAACGGACTGTGGGGGCACATAAGGGCTATTGTCAGGGCCTCTCCCCCATCTCGTCTAAGGTGAATGAGGCCTTCGACTTTGCTCGCGTTAGGACAAGATTCTCCTCCTGTTCTAACGGACTGTAGGACATAATTGTCAGGCCTCCCCCCATCTCATCTAAAATCGAGGCCTTCGATTTTGCTCACTTAGGATGAGGTTCTCCTCCTATTCCTAACACTGTGGGGCACCGTTGTTAGGGCCTCTCCCCCATCTCGTCTAAGGTGAACGAGGCCTTCGACTTTGCTCTCGTTAGGACGAGGTTCTCCTCCTATTTCTAACGGACTGTGGGGGCACATAAGCCGTTGTCTGGGCCTCTCCCCCATCTCGTCTAAAATGAACGAGGCCTTCGACTTTGCTCACATTAGGATGAGGTTCTCCTCCTATTCCTAACGGACTGTGAGGGGCACATAAGGGCCATTGTCTGGGCCTCTTTCTCCATCTCGTCTAAGGTGAACGAGGCCTTCGACTTTGCTCGCGTTAGGATGAGGTTCTCCTCCTGTTCCTAATGGGCCACTTTCACTCATTTTTTTCCTGTCATCACATAGTTTTTGCACCCAGAAACAATATTATTGAAAGAAAAGAATTTTACCGAGGGAAAGTTATTTGCAGCACATCCTTATTTTAGGGTCATGGGGGAGTTGTTCCTCTAGATTTCCTCGGGCAGTAAGTCCCGGGCCGGGCGACCTCCTTTGGCCTTCTCAATTTGGAGCAAACTTCTCTTGGCTTTGACACTAGAAGATGACGAATCACCAAAGTACCAAGCTCCTCCTAAGGGTAACATTGATGACGCCATGAGGTGGCCGATCTCCTTATCATTTCTGGCTATGGCAGCGCCCTTGGTCGATCTTCTCCTATTTTAGGCTGGCATCGAAGGAATTTATTCAGTTGCCCCTTTCTGACGAGCTCCTCAATTTCATCTCGGAGCTGAATGCATTCCTTAGTGTCGTGGCTGTGGTCATGATGGTAGTGGCAGTACTTGCTTCGATCGTGCTTGTTTGGGAGAGTTCGTAATCCTTTTAGTCTTGGTAGCTGGTTCTTAACTTTCGTGAGAATTTGAGTTCGAGGAGCGTTGTGGGGGGTATAGTCGCGAAACCTTTCAGGAGGAGGACTTCTTCGTGCCCCTCTATCGAGGCATCCTTGGTGGCGAGCTCGAGGAGTTCGGGCCTTACTTACGCTGGGGAAGTCGTAAGCACGGTCGAACTTCATTCCGTCCTCTTGTAAAACCTGCGGGAGAACTTCATGCCCCTTTGTCGGGACGAGCTCGAGGGCGAGTTCGGCGGCCTCGCTCACGTTGAACTTCATTCCGCCCTCCTATGAAGCCTTCGTCAGGGCTTCCTTGACGACGAGTTCGAGAGGAAGTTCGGCCTCACTTGCGTTGGAGATGTCGTGAACGTGGCTAAACTTCATTCTGCCTCTTGTAAAACCTTCTGCGGGAGAACTTCATGCCCCTTTGTCGGGGCTTCCTTGATGACGAGCTCGAGGGCGAGTTCGACAGCCTCGCTCACACCGAACTTCATTCCGCCCTCCTGTGAAACCTTCGTCGGAGCTTCGTTGATGACGAGTTCGAGGGAGAGTTCGGCCTTCGCTTGCGTTGGGGATGTCGTAAACACGGTCGAACTTCATTCCGTCTTCTGTGAAACCTTCTGCGGGAGAATTTCATACCCCTTTATCGGAGCTTCCTTGATGACGAGCTCGAGGGTGAGTTTGGCGGTCTCGCTCACGCCGAACTTCAATCCACCCTCCTCTGAAACCTTCGTCGGAGCTTCTTTGATGACGAGTTTGCGGAAAAGTTCGGCCTCGCTTGCACTGGATTGCATGGGACTGGTTACAGAGAGAGTGGTGTCGCCAATAGTGGTGGCCATATCGTCCGATTGCGGACCGTATGGGGCTTATTATAGAGAAAAAGGTACCGCTAGACTGGTAGTGGCGGCCATATCGTTGAGGTCTGACAGTCGTAGCTCGAGGAAGCAGGCATTGGTTGGTGGACTCGGATATATACCAATTTTAAAAAAGTTCAGACTCCTAGAGGAGTTCGGCCAAAGGGGAGGCTCGAAAGGAGTTCGACTCCTATGGGAGTCCGACTGGAGCTCGACCGCTGAGGAGTTCGACCGTGGTGCAACCGCTAAAGAGTTCGGTCGAAGGAAGAGCTTGGAAGGAGTTCGACTCTTGTGGAAATCCGACTGGAGCTCGACCGCTGAGGAGTTCGATCCAGGCGCAACCGCTGAGGGATTCGATCGATGGGGGAGCTTGGAAGGAATTTGGCTCCTGAAAAAGTCCGATCGAAGGGGAAGCTTGGAGGAAGTTTGGCTATTGAAGAAATTCGATCGAAGGAGAAGCTTGGAGGGAGTTTGGGCTCTCGCGGAAGTCCGACTGAAGCTCGACCGCTGAAAGTCCGAAGGAGCTCGGCCGCTGAGGAGTTTGGCCGGTTGAAGGAGTTCGGCTAAGACTTATCTGCTGAAGCTCTTCCGTGGCTATCGGTTGCGTTAAGCTGAGCATCGAATTGGACTTTGACAGGAGCAGAGTTTATTTTCAATACATACTTTCAAGTAAAAATTATATTTTAAAAATTGTATATTAATTTATCTAAAAGTATGTATTGAATTGATATATGAAAGAAATTTATAGTTTGTATTAGAAAGTTGAGAAATATGTATTATCTATGTAATATATATTAATGAATATCGTATTTTAAAAACTATGTATTGATTTACTTGAAGATATATATTGAATTGCTTGATGACTAATTTATTAAACATGTATCATTGATGTATTATTAAACTTCATGTTTTGAAATCATACATCAATTTATTTAGAATTATATATTAATTTATTTAATAATTAATTTATTTAATATATATTATTAAATTTTATAATATTAATATAAAATATATTTTTAAAAAAATAGTAATATTTTTTTAATTATGGAATGGAGTATATTAATAGAAGAAGTTTGGATTTTGTTGAGCACGATGGGAAATATGTCAAAAATAAAAAGTCCGCTCGATATTTACTTCCCATCGCCCGATCTACGTGTGATTTTTGTTCGTACCTTGATTCCTCTGCGGTCCAGGGAAGGAAACTTTTAATTTATTTTTTTATTTTTTTATTTGTTGGTAAGGCATTGTAATTACAACAAATAGAAGATTAGAGTAGTCATTATCATTTAGATACCTTGGAGCGAACCCAAAGGTTTAACCCGGGTAAGAAAATACAGCTGGCAGGTGACGTCATTACAATTTGTGAGAGGGTGTGTCAAACATTCGGGTGTCTTGAGAACTTTTGACAGCACGACCGTTGGGGTTTTAGGCACTCGGAGAAGAGCTTGGAACGGCTCTTCATCGCCCTGCGAACAGATGAATTCTGAGAATTAAATCAAGTTTCTAATTTTGGAAACCCTAATTCCATCGAGTTTCCTCTCCTTTGACCGACAAGGACTCCGATGTCTTTTTGAACTCCTGCTCGCGATAGGACTTTGTTCCGTAATCCAACTCAAATTCTCTCTCTCTCTATTCTTATCCGTCCAACGTTGGGAAATTTTTGATGCAATCAGGGTAAGACCATCATCAAAAATGTTTCGCTTTTATATTTTTTCTTGGTTTGCAAAATACCCATCTAGATTTCTTTCACCTCCAAAGGAGCAGATGTTCTTCATTCTCGTTTCGTACTCAGGTATCCAAATTTCGCCAAGCATTTGTCGTTAGGGATTCCAGTTGTTGCTTGGTTTGGGGTTTTCTTGGGATGAAGAACTTGTTCAACTGTACGGCTTATTATCTTTTTTTTTTGGTTATTTTTTATTGGAATATGTATATGGATTTTTCCATAGTGGCAGAGGTTTATTCTATCAGTCTTGAATCCCGTGTTTTCGTTGGATCACTGTTTTTCGATCCATATTGGCACCAAAGCTCTAGTTTTTCTCGCCGGCATCTTGATTCTTGATTCTTTGGTTTTGCTTGGATTACAGTTACTCGATTCATATGAGCATCAAGGAAATTCTCCTAGAAGTTTAGAAGCGATCCGTTGGAAGTTGGTAGATTCGAGCGTTATTTTCAATGGATCTTCCTCCGGATCGAGCCTCATATTTCTTCATCCCTCCTCCTCCTCTTGCCACTGCTAGCAGCGACAATGTGATCGCGTTGTGGCCGCAGAACATTGCAGACCAGCCAGAATTCGAGGTTTCGCCTTTCAAGAGACCAAGAAATTCAGATGATGCCCCTCTGAATCCACCGCGGAACGCACCACCAGTATCAACAATGCCTCCTCCCCCAAACCCTCAGGTAAACCCTCCTCGAAATCCTCCAATCAGAGGGCAAAGTTGCATGTTTTTCAAGACCCGGCTTTGCCAGAAATTCAAAACGGGATCTTGCCTATGGGGGAACAACTGCAACTTTGCACACGGGATCGAAGAGCTCCGCCAGCCGCCACCCAATTGGCAGGAGCTTGTTGCTGAGGAACGGGTGAATGGTAGTGACCAACAGAGGATGCATAAGAATAATAAGATCTGCAGGAAGTTCTTTAACAGACAGGTCTGCCCGTACGGGGATCGCTGCACTTATCTCCATGTGCAACGAGAGAGCTCAGGGATGGCCATGGGTCCTACGGCAGGGCCTGATAGTGTTGGGGGATTTAGCTCTGCAGCTGACTGCAATGGGTCTAATCAGAAGCCAAAGGCGAAGATTTGTTACAAGTGGGAGACCACAGGTCATTGCTTCTTTGGTGAGAGATGCATCTTTGTTCATGGCCTTGCAGGTAATCTTCATTGGTTAGCTTTAGACATCATAAATTTCATCGAACCTAGCTTTTTCTTTGCTTTCGAGTTTCTCATCCTGACTTTGTGCGGTTTTATCTTTTCTATTTAAATTGAGCTGACTTCTGCCTTGTTTTCTATGATGTGCTGTTGTTTTTTATCTTCTTCTTTTTTTTATGATCCTGGTCTTTGGAAGTTATGTTATTGGAATTCAGTTCTTTTTCTGCACGGGTGGTCTTTATTAACCCTGGAATGCATATTGTTATGTTATGTGTTTCTCATTTGTATTGCTAACCAATCTATATTCTTCTGACGATAATCTTTTGCTCGATATTGTGCGACCCGTTTTAGTGATCCAGAAAGACAGCTTCTCTACTAATTATAGTGAGTGTTCTTAGTTATGACATGCTTGCGTTAAATTTACTTTTCATATGCGGTAAAGTTTTGCTAACTTCTAATCATGTCTTCAAGCTTTCTGGAGAACTTCCAATTCAACATGTCAGCTGAATCATTATTTGGATTAACCTCTAATCAAGTTTCCTATTCACAAATATTCTTCTGTGACTTCTTTTCCTCATTGTTTGATTAGTAATGTTCTGTGTAAATCAGAATTAAGTTTGGTTTTCTCTTTTTATTAATCTGCCGTTTCTTTTAATAATCTTGTCTTTCAAAATCTCGTTATGATGTTGGTATTCTAGTGTACACATGAATGAATGGTTTAGTTATTTGATAAAGATATATTTGCATTTTCCGGTCACCCCTATATCATTCTGATGATGATCTATTGCGTTGATACTCAGCCATTATTTCTCATGATCCATATCCAGTTTTTGCAGAGTGTATGCTGTGGATTTCACAGTCATGCCAAATTTTTATTGGATGTGCTTTCTTCCCATGTAACATTTTCCTGCTTCGTCCAACCATGTCTTCTAATTTCCATGTACTCTTTACCATTTCAATCAACAGCTTGGTTATCACTTTATCAATTGAAAAGTAGATTAGTTCTTTGCAATTTTGAGACAAGTGGATAATATCTCAGGAGCTTAGTGATTGGACAACAACATTAGTTCTGTAATCCTCAAAGACCCATTGAATTCTTCTTCATGTATGAATGTCTAAGTTCTGTAATTTTAGAGCTCGAGTCTTAGGGGTGCGCGTATATGCTTCACAGTGCTATCTCTAGGATATCCTGTGTATGGAGGGAAGGATGGAATTTTGCCAGAGGAGGAACTTTAGGGTTGTTGAGCTAGAGTCCCTAATCAATTTTGTTGATATATATGGAATACTGCAATCTCCTCTCATAAAAATCGAATCTTGCAATCAATTTGATACATAATCCATGCTCTGGTATTTACTACTACTGCTACATCATCTTGGACGGGCAGTTGATTTTCAAACACCTTAGAAAATCTTTATGTGATTTGCTTCTCCATGATCATTCATGACATAGAATGATATCCATCTCTAAGAAAATCTATGCTCTCTTGTGTCAAACGAGAAAATGCCAGAGATGTTATTCCATATCAGATTTTAGTCTCATGGCATGTCCTCTCTAAAGTCCAATCAAAGCAACTATAGAAGAAACACGCCTATTTTTATTTGCTGTTCTTTCTTGTTTTGTATTGTAGACCTGTGCTAGTCAGGGTTTTTTTTAAGTTAGAGATGTTTACCGTCACATAACTTTACATGCTTTTTCTATTTGACACAGAGATTAAGAAGTCCGAAGGCCATGTGGAGTTAGATGGTGGAAAAAATGGAGCAGATCCATCAAAACCTCTTCCTAATCCTACAAATAATGCCCCACCAACCAAGGCAGAGTCCAGTTGTATGCATCAAGCTCAGCAGAAGAAGGGTGTTTTTCCAAAGTTGGCTAAGAAACTAAGTTGCATCTATGCAGATTGGATCGATGGCGCTCCACTCGTTTCCGTGCATCTCCCGCACGTCTCAAACCAAAGCTGAAACTTGATTTAGGGCCTAGCCATCAGAGGCTCTTTCTTTATCAAATACTTTTTGCTTAGTCGTGGCAACTCATTTCATACTTTGTTTTTCTTTTGAAGTTTAATGGCCTTCCATATGCTAGCAGACAACTCACCATGCACATATTACAGCGTTTGTCTTTCTCAAAAAAAAAATAAAAAAAAAAAAAAATACAGCATCGTCTCTCAATTTAGAGTCATGAGAACCTTCAGAGTTTTTTCTTTTCTTTTTTTTAATCATAGTTTTTGTTGTCGAGAGCTATTGAAATAGGTAATAACTGTATCATTTGTTATTATATACAATGAAAATTTTCCCCAGTAATGAATGGTCGAACTGCTATATGAACTTGTTGAAGGGAAGTTGCTTGTGGTTGTTGGTTCTAAATGCCAGCTATTTTTGGAAAATTTGGATATAGATATATCGTTTGTTGTTTTGTATAATATAACTGTTATTTGGTGATGAATGGTTAATCTGCTATAGGAACATATTGATGGCAAGGTCCTTATGGTTGTTTATTTTAATTTCCGAGTACTGTTAGAAAATTTGAATTTTTCGCTCCATTCCCTGTCACCTTTTCCCCTCTTCTTCTCGAAGGTTATTAACTAGGTGAAAAGTAGTTCAATATCCGTATGGTTGGAGGCTGGAATTGCGCTCTTGTTATCTATTAGATATATGCATGCTAATTGTGGACCAATCAATTTCCTAAATGTGGGATTTGCTGCCTATTTATTTTCTTATCTGAGGAGAGAGAGGATTGGTAACTATGGACTCCTCTGTTCCTCCAAGGCTGGGATCATCTGTTTATTTACTTGTAACCATGGACTAATTGACTCCTCTAATGATGGGATCTGCTGTCTATTTATTTCCCCATGTGATTTCCTTATTTGTTGATCTGTGCATACCCAAAAATTTGTTTCATGCATCCACATGCCTACTATATCAATCCATTTGACAGCGAGATTTCCTCCATTATCATGTCTGGATTGACGGTACCGATGGACGAGGCCTGAGCGGGCCATTAGTAGTTCATCAATCTCGCATTGACTTGGATGGTCGGGTAAGTCATCACTTTGCTACCGACTTGCCTCTTGCGATGATGCAACGGCGAACTTGGTCGCTAGGGTCACGTATGCTGTTCCTTCATTTCATTCTCTATTGATATATGACTAGGTTGCCATGAATGGCCGCCAACTCGGCGCTCCGTTTCTTATTCTGTTCAAACAAATTGGCAGACATTCCCAACAAATTCGTTGGAGTAGAACAATTAAACAGACAGCCAAATTCGTTGTTAATTTTAGGTTGAAGTAGAAGTTGCAGCCTTCTAACGAGTGTCCGAGCGACATGCAAAATGACATAAGCCCTGATGGATGGGTTGGAAATGGGCCAAGCTACATCTTTGTCCATGTAGAACTCTAGGTTGGGCTTAGGCGTCAATTTTTTTTGAAAACCCAAGCTTGAGCTTGAGCCTGAGCCTGAGCCTGAGCCGAGCTATATTGGTTGGCCCGAGTTTGCAGCAAACCCCACCTTGGAGAAATAGCTGGTTGGCCCTGGCTCAAGAACTCAAATGGCGCTGGGTTGAAGGTAGGGTAGAGCAACAGTATGCCAAGAAGTCCGGTGGTGGCAAGAAATACATCTGCAAAGTCCTTTGCCATTGGGTGGTGAGTGGGACCTTAGAAGGGTAGTTGGGCTGCGCTAATCACAGTGAAAACGAATATGAGAAACAAAAGAGAGATCATGGTACCTTAGGTCCTCCATGAAATCCATAATTGGCCGATGATAATGGACGAGCTTCCGGGAGGACTGATGAGTGGCGATGAGAAACTATCGAATTAGACTTCAAAGTTGAGAAGTAGAGAACTGAGAACCTTAGGCCCCAATAGATAGATATTTTAATTTGAGAATTGGGATTGCATCGGAACTCTTCGAGAAGGGAAGAAGATTCCAGGTCACCCATTTCCAGCGATTTGGTTGGGCCTGCTAAATTGAGTCTCAGTGCTACATTTCAGACTAGCCTAAATAATGAGGATGGACTCATTTTAGAATTGAACCATGCTAGGTTTGAGCCTGATTTTGGGCTTCAAGTTTGGCTTGGCCTTGGGTCAGGCTCAGGTCAGACTGATGATATACTCAAGTCCAACTCGAAAAATAAATGGACTCTATATTTAAACCTAAAATTGGCCTAAATTTTTGAGGCTAGGCTTATAGTCTGCTCTGAAGTTGACTCATCCGATGGGCTTAGGACTAGTATTTCAAGCTCTACTTGTGATCATGGTTGGAGTCCTCAAGCGAGGATTGGGTTAGGGTGGCAAGCGGATTGGCTTGGATCATATATGGATTGGATCAAAAAAAAATTCCAAACATAAAATTGACATCTACATATTTATTAAATAGATCAAAATTTTAAATACAAGTCTATTTTATTTAATAAATAAGTAACCTATTTAACCTACTTAATCTCTTTATAAAACACGTTAGAAAATTTTTTAGAAGATTATCTAATTTGAGATAGGCCAATCCAAATTCCTACGTTGGACAAACACATTCAATCACCAAAAGAAATGCATAAGTGCATAAAAAAGAAGGATCAATAAATCATCAAGTAATTCAAAAAATATCAATCTTAAACAAAATAAAATCATAAATTCTGGATTCTTTATGTCAACAACAATATCCAATTAAGGTCCAAATGAAAACTATGTTGTTTGCATCAAATAGAACCTATTGCACCCGACTCTGGCTACAAGCCTGTATTTTGATCTAGAATAGGAAATCATTCAAAAAGATGAAGAAATGAAAAACCATACAAGAGGAGTAAAAGAGCAAATGATCTGAAACTATGAGGATTGAGCCGAATCAAGATGAAAAAGGAGAGATCTGCTTACAAATGGAAAGAAGTTGGTGCTGTCATGGAGGTTAGCGTCGAAGGTGATGGAGGTGAGCAGTGCCATCTCTATCTTCCATCACCCATCCTGGGTGCATGCAATCTCCTTGTCTAGGGGGGCTAATCCTTTCGCAGGTATCAAAATTCTAATTTTAAAAATCTAGAAATCCAACCGAGAACTAAATCAAGATTGAGATCAAGTTAAACCCCCCAAAAAAGGAAAGAGATATTGATGGAGAGCAAGAAAGATTTGGGATTTGGAGGAGGAGAGAGAGGTACGTATTGGAAGATGTTATTCCACCACCTGACTCACCAGCATTGTGGCCAACTAATCACTGATTTTGACAGACATCCACCAACATAACGATGGAAATACCGACATATTACCATCCGATGGGCATGTAGTTCAACAAAATCGACTAACCATCGACTAGAAATCATTTGGACAACTGTCAACCGTCCTTCCTCGAGACATCCGATTGATCATTGTTTGGTCTCAAGTCTTCCGACCTACCGATGATCGATCGACAGAGAGTGAACTAACCGACCGATCGATAATCGATCGGTCCTAACCAACTGACCAGCAGCCGATCGGCATAGAATCAGTTGATCGATCGATGATCGATCGACCCCAAATTAGCCGATTGACCGACGGAAGCTCTCCAAATAATCCATTCGGCTCATGATTGGCCCTACAAAATTGCCCCAAGAAGAGAGGATAATGGTAATTAGTAGGTAGTTTTAATTATTTACCCACGATCACACTATATCAAAAAAAGAGGGATCCACGTGCTCAATGGTTATCACTCCGACACCTATAAAAAGGAAGTAACCTGGTCTGTTTAAGCAATCTAATCTTTTTTAGAGCTATTGGGGATAAACCCCACTCCCACCGAAGTCCAGTCTGATGCTCGGCCTAATGCAACCAGTAGTCACGGAAGAGCTTCAGCGAACGAGCCTTAGCCGAGCTCTTTCAGCCGGTCGAACTTCTTAGTGGTCAAGCCCCTTCTGAACTTCTTAGCGGTTGAGCCCCTTTCAAACTCCCCAGCGGTCGAGTCTTAGCCAAACTCCTTAGCGGCTGAGCCCCTTTCGAACTTCTTAGCAGTCGAGCTTCTTTCGAACTTTCCAGCGGTCGAGTCTTAACCGAACTCCTTCAGTCGGCCGAACTCCTCAGCGATCGAGCTCCTTACGAACTTTCAGCAGTCGAGTCTTAGCCGAACTCCTTCAGCGGTCGAGCTTCGGTCAGACTCCACGGGAAAAGAACTCCCTCCGCATCTTTGTCGGACGCCGATGGGAGCCCAACTCCCTCCGCACTCCTTCAGTCGAACTCTTCAAACTTTCTCCACGCTCCTTCAGTCGAACGCCTACAGAAGCCAAATTTTTGCTGAACTTCTCCTTCGACCGAACTCCTCTAGGAGCTGAACTCCTTCCGGATCGCTCCTATAGATGGACTCCTCCAAGGGCCAAACTCCTTTCGGACATCTTCTTTGATCGAACTCCTTCTGGATGATCTCCTCCAGACGTATCCCCCTTAGGAGTCCGAGCTCCCCTGAAATAGATATACGCCAAGGTTCTTCACCTACCGCTGTTGAACCTCGACGGTATGGCCGCTACTACCAGTCTGGCGGTATCTCTTCCTCCGTAATAAGCTCCATGCGGCCCACGATCGGATGACATGGCCACCACTACTGGCGACACCACTCTCTCCATAACCAATCCCATGCGGCCCACGACCCATCAGTATGGCTGTTATTATCCATCGGACGATGCTTTCCTCTCCGTATCGAACTTCATGCAGCCCCGAGCGATCCATGAATGGACGGTATGGCCATCATCATCAACTCGCTACAAGCTCCGCCTATAAAAAGGGATCCTCCAGATATATTTTCTAGAAGCTCTCCTCTTCCCTCTAAAATTCTAAGCTCACTTCTCATTGCTAAGCACTCCATTTCTATTGGCAAGAAGAGCTGACTTGACCGTTGGAGGGTCCTGCTGGAGCCACCACCACCAACTCCAGATGGAACTTTATTTTACAGGTCACCGACGGTGATCTCGTCCTCCTCCACTCTAGTTCGATCTGACGTCAACCAGATTCTACACCAACAGAATTGACACCGGAGGAAGGAACCTTTGCCTCTGAGGTTCTCCTGTTCTTAAAGGAGTGCTCAGTGACGATCTCTCTTCTCCCTCTCCAGAGATCTCTCTTCTTCCTCTCTAGAGTTCTTTTTCAAAAAAAATACCTCTCAGGAGATCTTCGATCCGGCGATCGACAGCCTCCGCAGCCCAATTCCGTCCAGATCCATCTGCTTCCACTTTAGCCCCGATAACTCAGGTTCCACCTGTACCCATGGTAGATATGGAGCAGTTCAACCTGCTTGCCCAGCAGGTTCGTAGCCTCATGGAGGCAATGCAGATCATGCGGCAGCCCCCGACGGTGACTCCATCAGGAAATCCGCCATCAGGATGTTGAAAATCGGCCCCAAGAAAGAGTACTCGGGTCGACATACCCATCGCTCCTGAGAAGAAAAAATAGAGAGCAGAGGATCCATGTTCGGATCATGGTTCTCCTCTGGAGGAGATCTTCCCCATTTATAGTAGGAAGCTCCCCAAGATCTGCAACCAGGATGACTCCCTCTATCATAAACTATGAAAGATGGACCAGCGGATTGAGAAGTTTGGCCACGTCGCTCCAGCTCACCTTGACGATGTCCACACCGATCCTTCTTTCTCTTTCCAAATTATGTAGGAGCCCATCTTGCCAAACTTCGAGCTCCCTCAATTCGAAAGCTACGATGGAACTTCTGACCCAGTTGATCATCTAGAGGCCTTCCGAACCATGATGCTACTCCATGGCGCATCAGACGCTATTTTATGTCGAGCCTTCCCATCTACCTTAAAGAAAGCAGCAAAAAATTGATACTCGGCATTGAAGCCAGGCACGATCTTCTCTTTTGATCAGATGAGCCATCAGTTCGTGGCTCACTTCATCAACAGTCGACGTCCGTGTCGAGGTTCGGATTCTTTGATGAATGTCAAGCAGAAGGACGAAAAGTCCATTCAGACTTATGTCACCCAGTTTAACGCCACGACTTTAGAGGTCCGGGACCTGGACCAGTCTATTACGATGGCCGCACTCAAGGGTGGCCTTCAGAAGAATGACTTGCTATTCTCTCTGAAGAAGAAGTATCCCAGGAACTTTATGAATCTGCTGGGTCAGGCCGAGGGATATGCCCGTACGAAAGAAGCCTTCAAGTTGAAGGATGAAGAAGCCTTAGGAGAGCGACGAGCAGACGAGTATAATAGATCCATCATCGATGAAGAGTGGAGCGAAGTTCGACCATGCTCACGGACTCCCCCTGGGTGCAGGCGAGCCCGAACTCCTCGAGCTCGCCATCAAGGAAGCCTCGATAGAAGGGCACGAAAAAATTCTCCTCCTAGAAGGTTCCACAACTACGTCCCCCTCAATGCTTCTAAGGCCCAAGTTCTGATGAAAGTTAAGAACCAGCTACCAAGATCAGAAGAATTACGATCTCCCCTAAACAAGCATGATCGAAGCAAGTACTATCTCTACCATCGCGATCATGGCCATGACACTGAAGAATGCGTTCAGCTCCGAGATGAAATCGAGGAGCTCATCATAAGAGGCCAGTTGGGTCGGTTCCTCAGATGCCAGCCTGAAGCAAAAGAAAATCGGCCAAGGGCACTGCCATAGCCAAAACCATCAATGATGAAGAAACAATAAAAAGATTGGTCGCCTCCCATATCATCGATGCCATGGTACTTTGGCGATCCATCATCTCCCAGCATCAAAGCCAAGAGGAGCTCGCTCCAAATTGAGAAGGCCAGCACAAAATAGAGGAGGTCGTCAGATCTCGAAGCTTATCGCTTGAAGAAACTCGGAGGAATAACGCTCCCACGATCCTGAAACATAAAAAATTCGGGGATGCGCTATCAGTAACTTTCTTTTAATAAAATTCTTTCATTTCAATAATATTATTTCTTAGTGTAAAAACTATGTGATGACAGGAAAGAAATAGTTAATAGTGGCTGTGTTAGGAATAGTAGGAGAACCTCGTCCTAACATGAGCCGATCAAAGTCTTTCAACCTCAGCTGTAGGAGATAAGATCTCTTCCGAGCAATCGGGCCAACCTCGGCTGCAGGAGATAAGATCTCCTCTGAGCGCCCGCATCAATCTTGGCTGTAGGAGATAAGATCTCCTCCAAGCGACCGTGACAACCTCGGCTAGAGATAAGATCTCTCTCGAGCGTTCGTGTCAACCTCGGCTAGAGATAAGATCTCTCCCGAGCGACTGAGCCAACCTCGACTGTAGGAGATAAGATCTCCCCGAGCGATCGAAGTCAACCTCGATCAGAGATAAGATCTTTTCCAAGCGACCACGTCAACCTCGGCTAGAGATAAGATCTCTCCCGAGCGCCCGAGTCAACCTCAGCTAGAGATAAGATCTCTTCCGAGTGACCAAGCCAACCTCGGCTGTAGGAGATAAGATCTTCTCCGAGCGACCGAGTCAATCTCGGCTAGAGATAAGATCTCTTCCAAGCGACCGAGCCAACTTCAGCTGTAGGAGATAAGATCTCCTCCCGAGCGATCGAGTCAACCTCGGTCAGAGATAAGATCTCTCCCGAGCGACCGTGTCAACCTCGACTAGAGATAAGATTTCTTTAGAGCGATCGAGCCAACTCAGCTGCAGGAGATAAGATCTCCTCGAGCGATCGAGTCAACCTCGGCTAGAGATAAGATCTCTTCCGAGCGACCGCGTCAACCTTGGCTAGAGATAAGATCTCTCTCAAGTGGCTCGAGTCAACCTCGACTAGAGATAAGATCTCTTCCAAGTGATCGAGCCAACCTCAACTGTAGGAGATAAGATCTTTCCTGAGCGATCGAGTCAACCTCAGTTAGAGATAAGATCTTTTTCGAGCGATCGAGCTAACCTCGGCTGCAGGAGATAAGATCTCACCCGAACGACCAACTTCAACCTCGATCAGAGATAAGATCTCTCCCAAGCGACCGCATCAACCTCGACTAAAGATAAAATCTCTTCCGAGTGATCGTGACAACCTCGACTAGAGATAAGATCTCTTTCGAGCGACCGAGCCAACCTCAGCTGCAGGAGATAAGATCTCTTCCGAGCAACCGAGCCAACCTCAGCTGCAGAAGATAAGATCTCTTCCGAACGACCGAGTCAACCTCGGTCAGAGATAAGATCTCTTCCAAGCGACTGCATTAACCTTGGCTAGAGATAAGATCTCTCCCAAGCACTCGAGTCAACCTCGACTGTAGGAGATAAGATCTCTTCCGAGCGGTCGAGTCAACCTCGACCAGAGATAAGATCTCTTCCGAGCGACCGGGCCAACCTCGACTGCAAGAAATAAGATCTCCTCCAATCATCCGTATCAATCTCAACTATAGAAGATAAGATCTCCTCCGAGCGATCGAGTCAACCTCGGCCAAAGATAAGATCTCTCTCGAGCGATCGAGCCCGATAAGATCTCCCCCGAGCTTCAACCTCGGCTGCAGGAGATAAGATCTCCCTCGAGCACCCATATCAACCTCGGCTGCAGAAGATAAGATCTCCCTCGAGTGACCGAGCCAACCTCGACTGCAGGAGATAAGATCTCCTCCGAATCAACCTCGACTGCAGGAGATGAGATCTCCTCTGAGCCTCAACTTCAACCTCGACTGGTAATGAGATCTCCTCCAAGCCTCAACTTCAACCTCGGCTGGTGATAAGATCTCCCCCGAGCCTCAAGTTCAAGTTCAACATCGATTGGAGACAGGATCTTTTTCGAGCTTCAACCGCAACGTCAGCAAAAGACAAGATCTTCCTGGACCTCGACTGGAGATGGGATCCCCTTGAGCCTCAACTTCAATGCCAACTTTGGCTGGAGATAAGATCTTCTCCAAGCTTCAACTTCAATGGATGCAGAGTTCGAAAAAGAACTTCGGTAGTCGCCTATTTTGGTACTTCCTTCCTTCGAATTTCAAACTCGAGAGTGGCAAAACTATTGTTGGAGATAAACCCCACTTCCATCGAAGTCCAGTCTGATGCTCGACCTAATCTAACCAGTAGTCACGGAAGAGCTTCAGCGGACGAGCCTTAGCCGAGCTTCTTTAGCCGACCGAACTTCTTAGCGACCGAGCTCCTTCCGAACTCCTTAGCGATCGAGCTCCTTTCGAACTCCCCATCGGCCGAGTCTTAGTCAAACTCCTTAGCGGTCGAGCCCCTTTCGATCTTTCCAGCAGTCGAGTCTTAGCCGAACTCCTTTAGTCGATCGAACTCCTCAGCGGTCGAGCTCCTTACGAACTTTCAGCGGTCGAGTCTTAGCCGAACTCCTTCAGCGGTCGAGCTTTGGTCGGACTCTATGGGAGCTGAACTCCCTTCGCACCCTTGTCAGACGTCCATGGGAGCCCAACTCCCTCCGCACTCCTTCAGTCAGACTCTCATGAGAGCCGAACTTTCTCCGTGCTCCTCCAGTCGGATGCCTACAGAAGTCAGACTTTTGCTGAACTTCTCCTTCGGCCGAACTCCTTCAAGAGCCAAACTCCTTCCAGATCGCTCCTACAGACGAACTCCTCCAAGGGCCAAACTTCTTTCGGACATCTCCTTCGGTCGAACTCCTTCCGGATAATCTCCTCCAGACGTATCTCCCTTAGGAGTTCGAGCTTCTCTAAAATAGATATACGTCGAGGTTCTTCACTTACGATTATTGAACCTCGGTAGTATAGCCGCCACTACCAATCTGGCGGCACCTCTTCCTCCATAATAAGCCCTATGCGACTCACGATCGGACGACATGGCCATCACTACTGATGATACTACTCTCTCCGTAACCAGTCCCATGCGGCCCACGACTCGCCAGTATGGCTGTCACTATCCATTGGATGATGCCTTCCTCTCCGTACAGAACTTCATACGGCTCCAAGCGGCTCGCGAACGGACGGTATGGCCATCATCATCAACTCGCTACAAGCTCCGCCTATAGAAAGGGATCCTTCAGATATGTTTTCTAAAAGCTTTCCTCTCTCCTCTAAAATTTTAAGCTCACTTCTTATTGCTAAGCACTCCATTTCTATTAGCAAGAAGAGCTGACTTGACCGTCAGAGGATTCTGCCGGAGCCACCACCATCGACTCCGAACGAAACTTTATTTTGCAGGTCACTGATGGCGACCTCATCCTCCTCCACTCCAGCTCGATCCAGCATCAATCAGATTCTACACCAATAAGAGCAAACTCTATTTTTTGCTCCTCATTTTTCTGTTTGATCAGTCCATCCTACTAACTTAAGCATCGGAGGGTTCCCGCCGAAGCCAACTCCGATCAGTGCAAACTTATCTTGCAGATTTTTTGGTGTTGATTCATAGGCGTAGGTGGATTGACCATAATAGATTGGCGCGTCAGGTAGGGGGCTTGGCAAATTAAGGATCAAACATTATAAATGGCAAAGACTTATGCTTGAAACTCTTCTAGCTCCATCGATCAGTCATCCTGATGAGAAGCACTTTTACCACCGCTGCCATCAATGGTGGAATCAAGTTCTTCACGTCCAGTAATTATGATGGATACGCAAGCTCAGTAACTAGCTGCATTGATGTAGCAGGTCTGAAAGCTGACGGAAGCTGTTTACAGCCTCTAACAGCAATCGCATGTGGTGGCGAAAGGTCCAACGATACAAGCTATACCATCTAGGCACAACCGCCGCATCTCGAGATGCTCTTCCACCCCCTTACTAGAATGACCATCTCGATATTTCCACCGGATGGAAACTCCATCTCCTCGTCGTTTGCAAAGAGACACCCACCAATCACGACACTCCATTTTTTCGTCCGCTAATCGAAGTCTGCACAAGAAAAAATAGTCTCGGAACTCGACCACCTCCTCTTCCACTAGTTCTTCAGGAGGATCGACGCCTGGGACATCTCACCGATGATGGTTCGACGACTATGAGCAAAAGCTCAAAGAAATCAACCGTTGGCTAGCCCGGATCCAGGAGGATGCAACATGAGGGTCCTCCAATGATCTCCATGTCCAGACCGCTCCTTTCTCCTCGTGCATCTTGAACGAATCAATTCCATCATGATTCAAGATGCCGCAAGTGGATCCATATTATGGCTCCACCGACCCAGTCGATCATCTCTAGAGCTATAAAGCTCTCATGATGATCTAGGAGGCGAATGACGTCCTCATGTACATTGGCTTCCCAGAAATCCTTCAGAAAACTGCTTGAGCCTGGTACTCTAGGCTTCAATCGAGAAGCATCAATTCCTTCGGACAGCTTGAGGACTCCTTCGTGGCTCACTTCAGCACTAGCAAGAGGATGCCACGAACTTCAGACACCCTCTTCTCGATCAAACAAGAAGAGGGAGAGACTCTTCGGACCTTCATGGAGTGTTTTAATGCCACCATGCTTGAGGTCCAAAACCTCAACAAGGATATGGCCATCTCGGCCATGAAGCAGGATCTGCGAGACTTTCGGTTCATTTATTCGCTGGACAAGAACCACGCCCGAACCTATCCTAAACTCTTGGAGTGCGTGGATAAATATATTCACACAGAAGTAGGCACTTCTGACCGACGCCAATTAAATGAAAAAGGTTAGAAGAAGAAAAAACAATGGAAGAACAACGTTCCTGCTGAACTAAGCCAGTTGGCTCCAAATAGAGAAACGGTCTTCTCTCGACTGAATCCTGTACCGACTAATGTGAAGTCGGTATGATACTTATACTCTCCTTTCCACACCATATGCACAAATCTTGATGGAGATCGAAGGAGAGAATTACCTTCGCCGACCCCCATCGATGAAGAACTAAGGGAAGGACAAGAAGAAATACTATCAGTTCTATCATGACTATGACCACGACACCGAACAGTGCTTCCAATTAAAGGATGAGATCGAGGCTCTCATCCAGCAGGGATTTCTTACCAAATACCAGCTTGATCATCCAACTCAGCCCCATGCCAATCAACCACCAGCATCGGAGGAGATTCAACAAAACCAACTGACAGCTAGGGTGATCAACATGATTTCTGGGCGATCAAGAGCTGAGAGGGCAACATCCGAAGAAGGATCGGTCAAGAAATGACGATCCGATGAACCTATCTTTTTTTTGGATAATGATGTAAGGAGAATTCAAACTTTTCATGATGATGTTGTCGTCGTCTCGATAACGATAGTAAACTATGATGTAAAGAGAATCCTCACCGATAATGAAAGTTCAACTAATATTTTGTTTTACTTTGCTTTCTTTGGAATGAAATTATCGATGGAACGCCTCCGAAGAGTTTCTATCCCTTTAATTAGATTTACAGGAGATGCCATCGATGTTGAGGAAGAAATAGTCTTCCATTGACCACGAAGACTGAACCTCGATAAAGTACTATCGTCTTAACTTTCATGATCGTTAGAGTCCCGTCGGCATACAACGCCATACTTAAAAGACCAGGACTCAATGCCCTTAAGGCGATAGTATCGACACACCATTTATTGGTTCAATTTCTGACCAAGACTGGAGTTGGAGAGAGCGAGGCGACCAACAAATCGCTCGATGTTGCCTCACAATTACTGCAAAGAAGAATAAGCTAGAAGGCTCTTCACCGTTGGAAGGACTTGATCAGCGGAAAGATGAAAAGCGAGGTGAATTGGCCAAACAGTTGGTCTCCATCCCACTACAAGAGAATGACCCGACTAGGGTTGTTCAAATCAGGTCGTACCTTCAGGCGATGGAGCATGAACAGCTGGTTTGGTTGCTAAGGGCAAATGCCAATATGTTCGCTTGGTCGGCAACCGACATACCAGGCATACCTCCTAAAATAATTACTCACCAACTGAATGTTAATCCAAACGTCAAGTCGGTGAGACAGAAGAAATGACTATCCACTCCCGAATGACAAAAGATCATCGACGAAGAGGTAGACAAACTCATCATGGCAAACTTTATTAGAGAGGCCCATTATCCCGATTGGCTTGCCAATGTTGCTATGGTAAGAAAAAGCCAACGGAAAATAGCGCATCTGCATCGACTATACCAACCTAAACGAGGTATGCTCGAAGGATAGTTTTTCGCTCTCGAAGATTGATCAACTGGTCGATGCGACATCGGAACATCGGCTCTTGAGCTTCATGGATCCTTTTGCAGGCTACAACTAAATCCGAATGGTATCCAAAGATGAAGAACATGCTGTCTTCATCACAAATAAAGAAATTTATTGCTATAAAGTGATGCCATTCGAACTCAAAAATGCAGGAGCAACCTACCAATGATTGATAAATAAGATTTTTAAATCGCAAATTGGATGAAATATGGAAGTATATATCGAGGATATACTGATAAAAAATACTCAAAGTCAGGACCATGTTCAAGACTTAGAAGAGGCTTTCGACATGCTCTAATGATATCGAATGAAGTTAAATCCAACCAAATGTGCCTTCGAAGTGACAGCTGGAAAGTTTCTTGGTTTTCTTATTTCACACTGAAAAATCGAGGTAAATTTCGAGAAGATAAAGACGATCATTGATATAAAACATTCAACTTCGAAGAAGGAGGTGCAACAGCTCAATAAAAAAATCGCTGCGTTCAGCCGGTTTATCTCTAAATCCATCGAAAGATGTCTTCCTTTCTTCAAAACTCTATGGCAAACTAAAGATTTTTCATGAACTGACGAATGCCGACGATCCTTTGAGGAGTTGAAAAAATACCTAATGACTCCTCCATTACTCATAAAGCCGATGGAAGGAGAACCCCTATACTTATACCTGGCCACATTCGATGAAGCTGTTAGTTCGATTTTGATCAGAGAAGATGAAAGTTGGGTACAGCACCCCATATACTATGCAAGTAAGGTGCTTCATAATGCCAAAACCCGATACTCAAAGATGGAGAAGATGATCTACGTCTTGATTATTTCAATGCAACGGCTTCAACCCTACTTCCAAGCCCATACAGTGCATATTTTAACCGACCAACCTCTAAAGTCAATTCTGCATCGATCAGATACCTCGGGCAAAATGGCAAAATGATCGATAAAGCTCAACGAATTTGACATCCAATATTGCCCTCGTCTATTGATGAAAGCCCAGGTTCTAGCCAAT
Organism: Cocos nucifera; assembly: GCA_006176705.1. Lineage (NCBI taxonomy): Eukaryota > Viridiplantae > Streptophyta > Magnoliopsida > Arecales > Arecaceae > Cocos > Cocos nucifera. Next base: position 712,522 of record QRFJ01000885.1, on the reverse strand, counting down.
TTCATCACCGAATATACCACTTTGGACAACAAGCCCGATCAAGAGGAAACAACTCACAAGTCAGCAGGAAACATTCTTGAAATCGATCATAAGTTGGCTTGGGTTTTACACGTCGATGGGGCATCAAATGCTCTTGGAAGCGACGTGGGACTCATCTTGGCAAGTGCCGATGGAATAGTCATCGAGTATGCCCTCCGATTTAATTTTAAAGCTTCGAATAATCAAGCCGAATATGAAGCTCTTCTAGTTAGTTTGAAAATTGCTAAGGAGCTCGATATCGAAGAACTAAAAATATTCACCGACTCTCAACTTATTGCGGGATAAGTTAAAGACGACTTCGAAGGTCGCGATCCAACAATGCAAAAGTACTTGGAGAAGGTCAAAGATCAAACTTCTACCTTCAAATACTTTGACATCGCACATATTTCTAGAGCAGAGAATGCTAAGGCTGACGCACTCTCCCGACTCGCCATCACCACCCTTAACAAACTTGGCCAAACCTACATTGAATATCTTGACATGCTAAGTATCGAAAGAATGGAAGAAGTATTATAGATCAATAACGAGCCGAGTTGGATGGATCCAATTATCAGGTACCTGATCGAAGGAATCCTATCCGATAATCCATCTGAAATAAAATGTTTAAGATGGACGATCTTGCAATATGTCATGATGGACGGACGACTCTACAAGCGGTCTTTCTTTCTTCCATTGTTAAAGTGCGTAGGACCTTACGATGCTGACTATGCACTTCGCGAAGTCCACGAAGAAATCTGTGGAAACCATTTGGAGGGCAAGTCTCTCGCCTATAAGATCTTTCGATAAGAATATTATTGACCAATAATTTAGAAAGATGCAGTCAAATTCATCTGAAAATGTGAGTCATGCCAAAGATACGCAAATATCCAACGCCAACCAGCGACACAACTGATATCGATCATAGTACCATGGCCCTTTGCACAATGGGGGATTGACATACTTGGTCCTTTTCTCCTATCATCTGGCCAGAGAAAATTTTTGGTTGTCGTCGTTGATTATTTCATAAAATAGGTAGAAGCCGAACCTTTGGTGCAAATTACAAAAACTAAAATAACAAATTTTGTTCGAAAATCTATCATCTATAGATTCGGACTTCCATATACCATCATAATTGATAATGACCGACAATTCGACAATCAAGATTTCAAAGACTTCTACGCGACGTATCACATCGCGCACAAACTAACGTCCATCGATCATTCATAGTCAAATGGGGAAGCAGAAGTTACGAATCGAACAATCCTCTATGGTTTGAAAACCCAACTCAATGAGGCCAAAGATCTCTGGGTGGAAGAATTATCTTCGGTCGAGCAAATCTTTCTTTAACCTATCGTACGAAATTGAAGTAGTGATACCTGTGGAAGTCGGACTACCATCAATGAGAGTGAAAAAGTATGATGAATCAAGTAAGTCGGATCATCGAAGGGCTGATCTAGATCTGTTACCTAAAGTTCAGCAACAGACATAACTCAGAATGGCTGTTTACCAACAGCGAGTCACAAGATACTATAATAGAAGAGTTAAACCAAAAGAGATTCATCTGGGAGACTTAGTCTTATAGAAGGTGGAAGTATCCAAGCCATTGGATCAAAAAAAGCTATCCCCAAATTGGAAAGGGCCCTACCAGATGACAGAAACCCCTCGACTCGGAGCATATCGACTCGAAACAATCGATGGAGTTGAAATCCTCCGAACATGGAATGTTGATAATCTTAAAGTATACTATCAATGAGAATAGCTCCATGTACTTTCAACAAACATAAAGAGTGAAATTTTTATAAAGTCCTCTACAAAGATGTTTTCCTCATGATCAACAATCGGTTGATCGACGTATTGGTCGGTTGAAAATCGGACGAATTGATCGGATGAGAACCAGCACAAACTCAAAAGTAATGAAGAAAAATCCAACCAATCATCTACCGGTCAAACAATATAATCGATGGACTATCGGCATTCTTTCGCTTAGCAAAGTTCAACAACCGACTGATAAAGGATGATCGATGATCGATGTTTTAGCAACCTCTGATCGGATATCTCAAACTGACCGCATGGTCGGCTTCCTACAGCAAAACTGCTGATTGGTTGACCGATGAATGATGTTGATTCATAGCTTCTTTACAAATGATGAAGAAAGAAAAGCATCAAACTTTTGGTTGTGAACTAGTTGATTTGCCCCGGCTAGTAAAGAACACAATCCTAACCAATTTGGCCATGGCCGAATCGAAGGACGTTTGGCTCACACCCGATCGTCATGCACTTCTGCAAATTGATCAAGTATTGGATGATAAAAAATCGACCAAAGGTTGGTTAGAAATCAATCCATGGTCGGCTTATACCTGATCATCAAGCACTTCGATTTAATATGAGTTGATAAAAAATCGACTCAGAGTTGGCTTATCCCCGACCTATGAGTATCTCAACGAATGACTAAGTATTGGCTAGTTAGAAAATCTATCTCTAAGTTGGTTTAAAAGCTAGCCGATGATTGATTAAATAAAACCGATAGAAGAATGGCTAACAATCGCTCAATCAAAGTACTTGTAGTTATGATGAAAGACAAGTTTGCATAACAAAAGACAAAAGCAAACAAAGCTTTCATTACTGTGAAAGAGAAGTTACAAAATGGACTATTGGTCCTTATAAAATTTGAACTATCAGTTTCAAAAGAAAGCAAAATACAAATCTACTCGACGACCGATTGCTCCGAAGGTTGATCGAGAATGGTCACAACTTCGATCATCGGCGCAGCGTCCATCGATGGAACAGATTCAGTCGGAGCAGTCTCTTAGCCCTCCAATGGAGCTTCAGCAGTCGATGGAGGAGCCGAACCCATCAGTGCAGAAGGACCCAATGTAACATCGATCGAAGTCGTGGGAGCTGCGGGAATAGCTAACTCAGTTGGAACAAAGGCAGTGGTGGAGGCACCATCGTCCGTCGTGCCCACAGGTGATCCATCATCGCCTCCTTCTTTCTCTTCTTCAATGCCTGGGATGATGATGCTACTGAGGTCAAGGTCAGGAAAGAGCTGCTAAACAGCATTCGACCATCACCGAATCCAATCCAATAGAAATTTTCACTTTTTTGAAGGATCAAGGTCTTCACGTCGGATGAAGTCTTGAATTCCTCGATGCCCACCTCTTTCGTCTGACCGAGATCCTGCCGTAGAACTTGGATCTCCACCTTGGCCGAAGATGCCTCTCCATCGACAGACTGCCATTTTCGACGACAATCCTCCACCTCTTTGGCCCAATTATCGCGGTACTTATTCAATTTCTCCACTGTGTGTTTCTTGTTTTTAGCACAGTTTTTCTGGGCCTTTACCTCCTCTTGAGCCGACTTAAGATTGGATAAAATCGACCCAAGTTCGGACCTGGCCGACCCAAGCTCGACCCTGAGATGGGAGACTTTCTCGAATAGAATGTTCTCCCGAGCGGCAGCATCCCTCTGCAACTACTCCAATCAACTGACCGTCGAATCATGTTCAGCATTTGCAGCCGATACAGTCGGAACATGCATGTCGAAGAGCAGCCATTTTACGACAGGCGGACTCAAGTTCGGTCATATCGTGAGCCCACTGTTCAAAGAAAACAAAATGAATTAGTCAAAAAAAGAGAAGAGGGAAGAGGCAAAATAGATGGCCGACTTATCCCAATGAAAGTCGGATAGAATGAGCCAAACAATTTGACCAAAGTCCGACTCCTTCTAGACTTTCGATCAGTTGGGAGAAGAATGGCGCGGACCAAGTTTCTCACCAATTGAGGGTCAGAAAGTGCTGAACTACCTTAGAGGACCTGAACGTCGATTCATTCAGAATCCGTATATCCTTGATTGGAAGCGTCACTTCCAGCCGATGCAGAAGAAATCGGCGCCTTTCCTTTTCTTTTGGCGAATGATTGCTCGAGAGGTGCTGACATCCACTTGGATGTTGATGGAGATGATGAATGCCCCCGACGAACTGGAGTTGATCACGGGATGGGCGCAATAACGATCGGCTAAGCTCCCGACACAGGAGCGACAGTCGGTGCATCGATGATGACGACGTCCTCCTCCGACTACGTGATGGTTGGAGGGGTTTCAGAAGATGCAACGGCCATTGGAGCGCGTAGAGCAATGACGGGAGGTGCTATCGGTGGAACATCAGTGAAATCGAGGATGATCGAAGGGTCAGCTACCCGACTCTTCTTCGGCACTCATGATGAACCGGCGTTAGGTGCAACTCTTTTCCTCATAACAAATTGGCAAAGTTCCTCCACAGAAATTCCGACAGGAAGATGCATCCTTATAAAGCAAAAAAGTTAGATCCATATCGGAAACTAATTGAACAATAAAAAAGACAAAATCACAGACACTACATATACCTACGGACGGTGCTGGACCAAGTTTGGCATTGTACAGAGACTCTTCGATAATCAGTTTCTTCGGTGGGGGGACCCTCATATCCTTCAGCCAAAGAAAATTCTCTCAATCGGCTGGATCCATCCGATCATTCTTGTTTGGAAGAGTATTTGGCTCTCCCCACACTGATGGAAAGCCTCAGGAAGAAGGAGAAGAAATAAAAAAAAAAAATGGATCTTCCAATCTTGGATGGACGATGAAAGACCAGTGATGAAAGAAAGCCCCTTCCTCGGGGTAAAATACCACCATCCGTCGGCCTTTGGATGGGATCGAAGGGCAAAGAAAGGTCTGAACAAAGAAAGCCAAGGAATTATCGGAATTAACTGACACAACAAAGCAAAAGAAACCAAAAGCCAAATGGAGTTTGGCGCTAGTTGGGTTGGACAAACCCTATAATAGTCAAAAATATTTCGCAGAAACTCTGGAATGGAGAACCTAAGGCCCGACTCAAGGTTTTCTAAATAAAAAGCTATAAAACCCGATGAAGGCGAGTTCACTCGACCGTCGGGACTGGAAGCCAGCAAGCAAAAGTCCTCCAAGATTTGATAATGATCCCGAAGTTGCTCCACAATCGACATTGTCAGTATGAAAGTTTCGACTGTCGGACTTCGCGATGAGCTACCACAACCAGCCATGCTTACAACTCAATAAAATAAATAGAAAGAAGCAAAAAGATATCAAGGAAAAAGGTTCGAACCTCAAACCTGAGAACTAAAAGATGAGAGAACAACCAGACTTTCCAAAAGTTACTACTATTGAAAGTGACAGAAGAAAAACCTTTGGGAGGGTCCAGTATATATAGGACCCACCGATGGTCGAGATGCATAGAAGCCTTATCAGATACTGACACGTGTCAGCCAGAGACCGACCGAACGTCAAATCCCTCAAGCCTTAAGATTGCTGATGGCATCCATTGAGACGACCATTGAGACCCCCGAAGTGCCAGACAATAAATTTATTGAAGATCGTGGTGATCATTAATGATAGGTGGCAGAACAAAATTCAAAGTGACGCCACGTGTTAACCCCCTACATTCGGTATATTAAGATAAAATGTCAAATCATTACACCAGACTTGGGCGTGGGGGGCAACTGTTGGAAGATGTTACTCCGTCGCTTGACTCACCAGCATTATAGCCAACTGATCATCGATTTTCAATGGACATCCACCGACACAATGACGAAAATGTCGATACATTACCATCTGATGAACGTGCAGTTCAACAAAATCGACTAACCATCAGCCAAAAATCATTTGGACAGCTGTCAACCATCCTTCCTCGAGCCATTCGATTGATCATTGTTCGATCTCAAGTCTTCCGATCGACCAACAATCGATCGACAGAGAGTCAACTAACTGACCGATCGATAATCGGTGGATCCTAATCAACTGACTGACAATCGATCGACATAGAATCAGCCGATCGATCGATGATCCATCGGCCCTAAATCAGTCAATTGATCGATGGGAGCTCTCCAAACAATCCATCCAGCTCCTGATTGGCCCAACAAAACTGCCTCTGAGAAGAAAGGGCAACAATAATTAGTGGATAGTTTTAATCATTTACCTACGATCACACTATACCAGAAAAAGAGGAACCTACGTGTTCAGCGGTTATCACTCTGACACCTATAAAAGGGAGGTAACCTGGTTAGTTTAAGCAATCTAATCTTTTTTAGAGCAAACTCTATTTTTTACTCCTTATTTTTCTGTTTGATCAGTCCATCCTACTAACTTAAGCATCGGAGGGTCCCTACTGGAGCCAACTCCAATCAGTGCAGACTTATCTTGCAAGTTTTCCGACGTTGATTCGTAGACGTAGGTAAATTGGCTGCAATAGTACCTTTTATCACTAGGCTAGGGTTTTGAAGAGCTCACATTTATTTGCTCTATGATGGGATGAGTCGATGAGATGAAAGCGAGGAGACCAAAAAGATGAGAAGGGGATGGAAGGAGAAAGGAAAACAGAAAAAATAATACTCTACCTTGTGGCTCAATCATGAGGCATAGAAATGGCATTTGGAACTTTTTAGAAGAAAAAAATGTGATTTAGGGCAAAAGATTCGGAAGAGAGAATAGATCATTTTTGGGATGGACTCGAAACTTGAGATTGGGTTTGGGAGAGAATAACAGAGTTTAAATATCTTACTTAATTAATCTAAAAATTAAATAAATTAAATAATTTAAATAAATTAAAAATTTAAAATTTGAATCTAATCTATTTATTAAATATATTAAAATGAACAATCTGTTTATGATATGAATCCTTTTAGCCTAAAGCTAAAGCAACTTAAAGTGGATCAAATGTGGGTCAAATTGATGTACCGATTGTATTTTATACTAAAAAAATTTTTATATGATGTAGAAAAATTATACTACTTCATAAAATCTTATTTTTTAATATATATTTAATATTTATATATTTTTTTTTATATTTAAAATTTTAAATAATAAAAATGCTTCTTCTTTCTCGAAACATTTTTGATATTACGTGATTACGACATTCCGTGCAGCGGGATGGGGGTACGGGCGGGCAATGCAGACCAACATTAGGCTGAAAGGGTAGTAAATGCAAGCGAAAAAGCTAAAGTCGGTTGATTGATTTGCCGACTTTCATCAGACTCCTACGCGGGTCAGGAAACACGTATCAGATTCGCAGTGGCTTATTAATATAAATGGGTAAGCAGCGAGGGTAGCTCAAAAATGAACAAGGAACCAAAATCCATTGAAGAGAGGACACGCGAAAGAGGAGCCGGCGGTTGGATGGCATCTCTTCGTACCTTCCTTCTTCTCTTCTTGGTCTTCTCCAGTTCCTCGCACTTGTGCTCTTCTCGCAAGTAAGTCTTCAGGATTCCATTCTATCTCTTTCTTAGTGTTTAGGTTTTTGTAGTCCCCAATTGGTTGGTCTAATGTCTGTTCCTCTGCCTGATCTCGATTGAACAACCCCTAGAGAGTTCGATTTCTTTCAATTGATTTCCTGGAGGTTGTTACATTTCGGTTCTTAATGGAATCCCATTTGAGAAAGATGATTATGTGGGGGACTTATGCATTCTTGGTCGCTGGTTATGCGGGTTGCGGTCAGTGTGATGTAAAAAAGAACCTGACGGGAGGGACCGCCTGAGTTTTCTACATTGATTGCTTTGAGATAAGTCGGTTAATGCTTGAATTCCCTCAAAGATCAAATCTTGGAAGGGATCGTTGTGGCAATGCGTAGGGAGAAGGATTACTTGGTAATTATTGTTGAGAACTTTTGACAGCAGTGGCATAGGGATTTTGTGTAGTCATTGTCTAGTATTTTTACAAATTAAATTTTCCTGCCGAGTTATATGATTGGAATCTTTTTGATCAATGCATAAATATGAAGATTTCAGTTAGTCTGAATATAAATATGGATTTCTTGGATATGTTTTCTTTTTCAATTGGATACTGATGAAATCAAATCCTGTAGGAGAATGATTGTGGGAAGAGTTTTGTTTTGGGATTAAAGCATTTATTGATCATTGATGATGTGGGTTTCTTTATTGATTGGAGTTACGTAAGTTGCTGAATTCTTGTTGAGATCCATTAATGATCAAATCTTGGAACAAATTGCTCCAGGGATGGGGAGAGGGAGAATCTCTTGGTCTTTACTGATGAAGGTTTTTCAATAGGAGTGTCTGATATGCTTAAACTAGTGATGGGAATCAAGGATTATGCACGTATTTCAAAAAGAAGCATTACTGAGAAATCCTAAACCCTAACCCTAGTTCTATTTTGGAAGGAGGATTTGGTTTAGTTTGGTTTATTTAGGATTTCTTTATTTATTTAGGATTTTTACTTTTGTTAGGATCCAGTAATTTGATTTCTGTCAGGTTGCAAGTTATATCTCTATTTAAAGGCTCCATCTGTGTGGAGAAAGAGAGACTTGAGACTTGATTGATTGAATTAATTCTAGAAATTCAGCTTGGCTTTTCCTTTGCAATTTTTTTTCTCTTTGTTTTTGGTTCTACATCAACTAGTTTTTGAATCTATTTATATGAAACTAGATTTTCCTGCTAAGATATACAATTAGAACCTTTATGATCTAAAAGCTTGATTTGAGACTTATGATAAACCAATCCTTCAGAACTGAAATCAGATTTTCCATGTCTCTGTAGAAGTGTAGATAGATAAGCATCATGTAGGGCCAATTTTGCTCCTTTCCCATGCATTATAAATGGCTCTTGATAACTACAAACATGCATTTTGGGAGGTTTTTTTTGTCCCAAAGTAGAAAGCAAACTCTCTTTTGAAACCACGTGTTTTGGCTAGTCTGGTTGTAACCCTATCACTATTCTCATGTCTGCAAGATGTTTGCATTAACACCAAGCTGATGCAACTTTAGCCTCAATTTTTGCAGTTGGCATTATGAATCTACCTTGAAACCTTTCATCTCCATTTCATAATTAATTCCTGATCGTATTTTTCCGACATGTCTTGATGCAAGTTGTTTCCTAATCTGTCAGGTAATTGTTCAACACTACTTTGTAGGAACAGATTGATGGGGCCAGTCACACTCTTTGCCTCTTGAAGAAGGCTGCTAGATTAAGTTATTTGACTTGGCTGAAATTTTAGGAATGGTTTGTCCTTTAGGTTTCTTTTTGGGAAATCTAATTTTTTTTTCCTTTGTGTGGGTGGTGGGGGGGGGCATGGGGGCAGGGGGGGTGTGTGGAGAATTTTTATGGGCTATTCATGAAAGAGAGTCCGACATGGAACTCTATTACCTAGTTAATAAATGATCAGTCAAGGCATAACTTACAAGAATGAATTGGAGGCATGATGTGTAAATTTATGGAACAAGGCAAGTACATCAGTTATAATTATAATGCAAGCATATGCAAAGGACTTACCACTCCTGTTGTATCCTATTTCAATTTGTTATCCTTTCATCATGCTTGCATTTGATCTATATATAATTTTAGCAATTCTTGTATCCAACTCTAATATGTTTGTCCATGATCTTTACCAGGCCTATCATTAGGCTTGGGGTCCTTGACTTGCTTATCTAACAAATGAAAAGTCCATCGGGACCTCCACAGCCTTCTATGCAATCTTTAACTTTATAAAAAGTCACCATATTAGATCAACAACAATTTTGGTGTTCAAACTGGGGTAGTAATGAGCTTTGTGGTCTATTCTGCTATCAGAAACTAGGGACCTCATATATGTTGCTCGACACACTTATTTATCTTATTTCCTTCGAAAATTAACACCTCTAATTAAGGTAAAAAGGACAATATGATGGTAAGATTCTGTTCTCTATATTGGCTGTAATTGTTTGACTATGATGCTGTTCTGAAGCTATATGAGTTAATGTACTTGACTTGTAGTATCATGAGTTACCAAAAGTTGTCTTACCAAATAAGAAAATGAATATATCTTTGATATGGTGCATTATTTTTTGGAACTACTGGTTCATAATTATTGTTCTATTTTTTGGTCACTTGCTGTTGCTTTATCCAGCGGTTATTAAATGTATTGCTCTCAATTACATATTACCTGACTTTGGGCTAGTTTGCATTGATTTGGCTCTGGAAGCGAACTGATCCGCTAGCAAAGTAGGACTTATATAGCCATATACAATTTAATAAAGTAATACTTCTTGTATGTATGAAGAAAAGTAATACTTTTGTTTATACCTATTTATGTGAATTTGACATACATCTCGATGCATGAAGTTGTCTAATTCATTCTGTAATTAGAACTAAGCTAGTAAGCTTAAGATGTTAGCTTCAGTTATTATGCTATTGCAGGGTGGAATTGGGAATTACAGCAGCAAAACTTGAGCATCATTTGCATCCAAATATTTCAACCTTATCCACTGGATTTGATCCCTCAAAAGTAGTCCAAATATCATGGCATCCGAGGTCAGTTGTAATTAGAGGTGCCCAATCTTCTCATGCTTAATCTAACTTTTTTGTCCTGAGACTATCTTTCATGGACACTGTCATTGATTACCACTGTTTATGTGAATAGATGACATTTCAGACAAGGTAGTATGAATTTTCAATTAGAAAAAAATTGTCTTAGTCATCTTTTGTTTGTTAACCACTTGACATTTCTTCCTTATGTTAGGATCTTCTTATATGAAGGTTTTCTTTCTGATGAAGAGTGTGATCACCTGATTTCTCTGGTAGTTTCCTGCTCTTTCACTTTTACAGTTTGGTCATATTTTGCTACAATGCATCACATATCCTGTATTTTTAGTGCAGGCATATGGTAAGCTAGAGAAAATTATGGTGGCTGACAATGACACAGGACATATTATACCAAGCAGCAACTGTACATGCACTGGGATGTTCTTGTCCCGGGGTCAAGTGAGTCGAGTGTCAATCCTCTTCTTCTTCTTGTTTTTCCCCCCTATTGATAGCTTACCAATGATTGAAAATTTTGAATATTTTGGGGATTTTGCTTGCCTTAAAAAATCATGTTGGTCATAGTTGCATTCTTATTGGACCCTTATTTGTTTTCTAAACTCTATATAGACAATGGAATAGCTGCAGTGTTGCAACATACACCCTTAAGAGTACTGATCCAAGCAGCTTCTGTTAGGTTCTTTCCTGTATCTTAATATGGTATGTTAGGAGTAATTTTGCTTCCCAGTATCATCTGTGAGTCCCTTGGCCCAAATATCAATTACTAGCACCAGTCACCACAATGTCTCACCGGACTTGCATTCACCTGCTCTCTCATTTTGTATTGGGTATTGTGGTCTGCAATGTATAGTAATTCATCGAGTCATGTGGCAAAATTCTCTAGTAGTTATTGCCAAGCAATTCCCTATTTTATATAAGTTGTCCTGTAATTCAGGATGCGGTTGTCTCAAAGATTGAGGAAAGAATATCAACATGGACCTTTCTTCCAAAAGGTATTACTTTAAGTCCCATTCATCTTTTAGTTCTTTCTGCTCTCAAGTTCTTGTATTAATTCATAGTCACATGGTATTCAGAAAATGGAGAAGACATTCAGATCTTGCATTACGGGATTAATGAAAGTTATCAACCACATGCGGACTACTATCAAGATAAATCTAAATTGACATATGGTGGACACTGTATCGCTACTATTCTGATATACTTGTCTAATGTTACTCGGGGTGGTGAGACAATTTTTCCCTTGTCAGAGGTGAGGAAACTGATTCATACACGAATTTTCTTTCTCCATCCTTGTTACAGCAATGTGAGATGGATCAATTGTCGAGTATCTGTCCCCATCACAATTCTTGGCCATGGGTTATTAGAATTAAAAGCTGTTGATGATTATTTTATAGATGCTGCTGCTATTCGGTGTTTCATAGCCACAAGAAAATTGAGCGTGGTTAGATAATTAATTTCTGTAGAGTTGGGGTGGATATAAAAAGCCTTTAAATATCCAACAGTAGTGCAACTAAATTTATTTTTTCTAATACATATGTCATTATTAAATCTAATCTAATGCTTTAATCACTGCAATTGGCAGTTAAAAGATGTGCAAGTGAAGGATGAGACATGGTCCAGCTGTGCGACCGAGGGTTATGCAGTAAAACCTGTCAAGGGCAATGCACTTCTCCTTTTCAATCTTCATCCTGATGCCACAGCTGATCAAGGTAGCCTTCATGGTGGTTGTGCTGTGCATGAAGGAGAGAAATGGTTCGCCACCAAACGGATCCACGTGAGAACCTTTAACCCAAGGAAGCCTTTATTTGTGCCCGGTGATGAGTGCACAGATGAGGATGACAATTGTCCCCACTGGGCTGCCACTGGGGAATGCCAGAAGAATCCAGTCTTCATGCTAGGTACTACAGACTACCATGGATCATGCAGAAACAGCTGTGGTGTGTGCTGACAGTTTTAAATTTGTGTAAATATGGTGATGCACGCTGAGGCAATGCATGAAGTAATGCTGGCAATCGGCTTCATAGATTGTATATTATGTCATGATCTTGCATGGAATTGACAATTTTTCTTCAGTTTCCCAAACAGTCGAGTGATTTGTCTTCTTCCTGATGTTAACCAACGAGGCCAGCCCATAGCTCCCTTGTTCTATATTCCATCAGCGTCTTGCCATGATACGTTCCTTGCTCCTTTTCTACTCTCTGGATGCATTAACGCAGCTGGTCTCGTATCTGTATTCAATCAGCAATATAGGGAACATGGTATTGAAAGCCATCAATTGGAGCCGAATGAGAGTAACAATCCGTATTTAAGACGGGGGCTTCTGAGTCATCAGATTGTCACTGCATCCCTGCTCTGGAGTTCAAAAGTTGTAAGCATTTTTTTTGGCAATTGGTCGAATTTAGGGATTCAGAAATCATTCCGTCCACTCTTTGTTGTAACCTGATGACTCTACTTTGTAATTCCCAAGGATTAATTTACCAAAAGGCATGCTAAATGCTGATATAAGTAGGTTAGCTGCAAGATTTGTTGCAATTAAGCTTTGCCAGCAGTCCTTATCAGATACAATGGAACTATATCTGTATCTCATATTATAAAAGCTTACTGGTAGTCCGTATAACTAGAAATACTAGTGTTATGTATATGTGAGTCCTGGAATAACCAAGTCATTCTTATGGTATTCCGTCTCCGATCCTGAATGAGGCCCTACCCCACGGATGAAGGCGTCTATAAATCCTCAGCTCATCTTGCTGCGCTTCCATGAAGACCGCAGCTTTACGTGCAATGTCAAATGCTGGACGCTTTGACACACAGGTATAACTACCTGCGCTTCCATGAAGGCCGCAGCTTTACATGCAGAGATCGGATGTGGATGTTGGAAGCTTTGACACGCTGGTATACCCATCTAAAGTGAGTGTACGTGGGTCCACAATATCGGCGAACGGGTGCCGCGACGGACACGCCGCCAGCCAAGAAGCTTGGGGGATGTGTTATTTGTACGCTATTTTACTTGTAGCCACGCCTCATTCGTTGCCCCTTGTAGCAGGCCCCCACCTCTCTCCTTCACCTACACTGCGGTGGAAAGCGCCTTTCAGGTCTCTGGTTTTCTTCCTCTCTTACGATTCTCGGCGGCGCGATGGCGCTTCTAATGAGAAGACTGTCGAGGGCTAGTGCTTTCGGACTCGGCAATGCGTTGAGAGTGGAGCCCAACTGGAAATCCAGTGGCCGCCGGTTTCCCTTTGGGGCGGCCGCTGCCATATCCAGCGGCATCGCTGTCTATTATTTCTGCTCGTCTCCCACCATGGTAAATTTCTTGCTACACAAATCTCATCTGGGTTTTTATAGAAGATCGGCCTTTGATAAAAACCGTCCTTCACAGATATTTCTCACGGTCAATTTTCTTTTCTTGAATCCTCATCATATCATCGGATCACTCCGGCTTTCATCTATTTCTTTTACTTTTACATGCTCTTTTGTTCCTTCGTCTTGATTTTTCCATGGCCGCAACATTTTCTCTCTTCGATGGGAATTCGGGGCATCAAGCTTGGAGGATTCTTTATTAGGGTTTGGTGCCCTTCTTTCCCTCTACACTCGTTCTTGGTTCTTGATCCTGGTATATTTATGGTTCCTGACTCATTTTCCCCGTCCGAATGATAAGTCTGTGATGGGATGCAGATATCGTTGATCATGGTATCTCTTTTAGTTTTCTTATGCCGTAAGACTTTTGTGTTAATGTTATAAAAGGATGGTATGGCATGTCTTCAAAATAGAAAGTTAAAATCTTTGGAAACTAACGATATAAAATTTAGACCGTACGGATGATGGCAGATCGACAAGAGTTGATTACAGTGGACGCCTTTTCCATGATAGTTGGAAAACTTAATTGTTTTGACAAATGATAATTATATTTTCTTTATGGATATGTTTTTTACTGACAAGTCCTTTTTTTCTTGCTTTTTCTTTTTTTTCCCTTGCATCAGCCTCCTGGACATCTGCAGATCAAATTCTTATCCAATGTCCATGCAACACTGCCATCCTGTCTTTAGTTAATTTAAATTCATTATATTCTGGTCATCCTATGTATATCTGCATCTCTACAGGTGTAAGTAGCATCAGTAAATTCTTATGGAAATTAGATTTTGTTCATATCTCAAGCGGCATGCACACCCTGCTTCAGCCAGTATTTGTGTTTCCATATGCTTGTAATTTGATTTACTTTTACGTGTCTTTGTGCATTGAATTCTTCGTGCCCTGCAGTTTTTTTTTTGCACAGTTGATGTGGCAGTTTCTGATACTCTTTCAGAGTGCTATTACATTATAATTCATATTGCTATCTGTTATGAATTACATATACAATGATTTTATTGTTTAATTTTGCACCAGGCCGAGCTTGAACCGAAAAGTGAAGAGCCTGCTGGCAAAGTTGGTGAGTTCCAACTTCAATTTTTCTTATTAACAGAAATCCGAACAGTCTGAGTCGGGTGAATGCTTTTCTATGATCACCTAGACTCAGTTTATTTCTAGAAAAATGTCCTTTTCTTGGTTTTATCTCTTCTGTTTTTTGTGAAATAAAAAATTGGTATGTACTTTTTACATAGAAATTTTATTTATCTGCTTGCTGCCGTTCACATTATCAAAGGCTATATATAATGAGTGCAGGAGACTGGGCTCTAATTAAACATCAATTAGCAAACAAATTTTTAGAGATGAGAACATATGGAAAAGCTAGGATATAATATATGAGTAAGGTTAACCATATTGATCTACAAATGCAAAATGAATCTTTCAGCATATTCTTGCTAGAGAGTGAATCTACTATATAACTTTATTGTTCATGCATATCAATAATGCACTTTCTTTTGTTTGATGAGTAGTCTAGGCTTGAAACATAGAAATTTTATTTATCTGCTTGCTGTCATTCACACTATCAAAGGGTATATATAATGAGTGCAGGAGATGGGCCTCTAATTGAACATCAATTAGCAAACAAATTTTTAGAGCTGAGCACATGTGGAAAAGCTAGTATATAACATGAGTAAGGTTAACCATATTGATCTACAAATGCAAAATGAATCTTTCAGTGTATTCTTGCTGGACAGTGAATCTACTATATGACTTTATGGTTGATGCATATTATTACTGCACTTTCTTTAGTTGGATGAGTGGTCTAGACTTGATAGTTCAATTATCCATCATCGACTGAGCTAGGAACCAAAAAAGTCAAATTTCTCCTTTCTTGCACTTTTATCTAATTTTATTTACCTTCTTACTTATCTGTATCGAGTTGGTACTAGTTCTTGCTCCAAAACTAAGTTCTTTACAAAAATTACTACAGTTAGTAAAAGGCAGATCCATTTTGATCTCATGTCTTCCATCCCTTGGCTTTTTATTGTCTTCAATTTCTGCACTTCGATACCCTCTCCTGCACTGAGCTTTCTATGGATTCCACGGTCCAAATAATCATGCAATGCCTGAAGCACCCTACCAATTCCACTCCTGTCCATGCACATTGCACAACTGAAGCTGGTATTTGTTGTGCTTACATTTGGCTCACCGTTAATTTATTTGTCACCTTATCGTTGGACCTGAGTCACCTATTCATAAAGTCAAGGAGAAAAGGAGAAAAACTTGAAAAGAACACTGCCAAAGTATTGTTAGGGGTGGCATCGAAAGTAATAACTGTTATTTTTTTGAAGAGGCCAGAATTTGCACTGAACAATAAGTTTCTGACCATGCCAAGCCCACTTAAATGTCTTTGTTAGATAGGCATTTTTTTAGATCCAGCAACAATTAGGAAGTTCTTGGGTCCTCTATGGTATCTTTTTTTTCCCCACTCGTGCTCTTTTGGTACAAGTTAATTGCTCATGCCCTCTTGAGTTTTGGACTTAATCTTTTTGTTCATTGTCAGCACTGTACCCAGAAAAATGGTTGGAATTTAAGCTGCAAGAGACTGCAAGGGTCAGCCACAACACTCAGTTATTCAGGTATTACTATTTGATGCTTTTTATTTATTCCTGTTTTTATCATTCAGGATGGCTGTGGAGGGTTTTAGTACTTGGTTTTTGATATATATATATATATTAAAATATTTGTTTCTTGGGCAAGTTTGTGTCTTGATCATGAAACCTCCCGAGGTCTTAGCTGTATGGCCTGTCAACATAATTCTTCAAATTTCAAATTTGAAGATAGACCTTCATAAAATAATAGACACTGAGTTGGATTAATTTGTGATGGCATTGTTGAGTTCCACATTCTTATGATATAGCCAGTAGTTTTTGCATGTGCATGGGATGTATTTTTCCTTTTTTTTTTTTTTTTTCCAGCTCATATAGCTGGCTCATATAGCTGGAATGTGGCCTAGCAAACATGTCTCAGAATGATTTTGCTGTGTGTTGGTCCTCAAATTGTGAGGGAATGCACATGATTTTCTCTATGTTCGGTAGTCTCATTTGCTTGAATCTGACACTCATTACTAGGTGAGGAATAATTGCAGTACCTTTGCTAAAAACTTACAGGTTCTCATTTGATCCTGCTGCCAAGTTGGGGCTTGATATTGCTTCATGTATTCTTACAAGGTATTATTGTGCTTATCAAGTTCCTTTTTGCATACCTTAATGATTATTAGGTGTACCTTGAGAATTTTTACAGAAGTGATCTATATATCTCTTAGTGGCCGCTACTAATTAAATTGCTTTTGTTGAATGAGCCAATACATTGCATTATACA
Source organism: Cocos nucifera (assembly GCA_006176705.1). NCBI lineage: Eukaryota > Viridiplantae > Streptophyta > Magnoliopsida > Arecales > Arecaceae > Cocos > Cocos nucifera. Next base: position 695,471 of record QRFJ01000885.1, on the reverse strand, counting down.
CTTGATGATCCATGAATATTGAGGTAGTTTCCAGAGATCAAGGAAGCATGCTTGTGAACTATTAATACATGAAGAGGGAGGTGTGTATTTATTTAAAGATGCACTTTAAAGAAGGAATCTAAAGGGAGGCTGGTGAGATCAAGGAGTAGGTGCTAGTGAGATTGTTTACTGATTTCTTTTATTTATTGTGAAACCCTTTACCATGTATGTTTTTATGTATACATGCATGCATATGCCTGTTCTTATTCATCCCAAGTTTTATATGAGTAAATAATTGGATGAAGTAAGTGAGATGACTTTAACATCTTTTCTTTTAATATTGTTAATGTGGTTTAATGTATACTTGCTGACTTTCTTCAAGTGCCATGGTGATTGCAGGGTGCCAATTGGAGAGGAATCAGAAGGGAGAAAAAAATATGTTATTCGCCCGTAAGCCTTTACATTAGACCATATTCATGATTGCTTATGCATTGTAAATTATGATGGTATTCACAAGATGCATTTGTATGGTCAACTTGGGTCATGGCATCAATAATCAGTGTGGTTTCAAAGCCTTGGGCAGATATTGTCTTTGTACAAGTGTAAATTATATTTTGTTATTTTTCTTTTTGTTATGTTCCAAAATCCAAAAAGTTAGGAATGAAATATGACATTCTTGACTAGGAACATGTACTTGCGTAGAATATTGGGGATTTACCAGGCTAGGTTAGTTAATGTGTAGTTCTCGTAACCAAATTTGTACTTAGACATGCTAGTATTCTCATAATCACATCCTGAAGATCAGATTAAAATGGGGCATTGTTTGGATTTTGATGAATGTTAAGTTAAAGATTCTTGTCAAGCTTTTCCCTGAAATCTGAAAACTTGCCTGGACGTGCCATTCTCACTTTTTTGTCTTTACCTAACCATATTGACTTGAGAGAGAGTGTGTGTGTGCGTGTTTGGTACAAAATTACACAGTCTGAATTTTCAGTTTTTGAGGTTTCATGGGCCTAATTAAAATAATTCAAAACAAAACAGTTATATATATACGGCTACACCTATGGAATTGGAGCATAGCATAGCGGTATATTTAAACTGGTTGCTAAAAAATGTGGCTTAACCACTGGTAGGGATTTGTCAGGCATTTACTTATATCCTACCTTGTATTACATCAATAAAGATGTTTGCACTGATGTTGCTGAAATAGCAGTGATAAAGTTCTTGTTGTCCTTTTTCTTACTTTGGTTGGAGATTCAGCTACCTGCTTTGTTGTTTAGCTCATCGATTAATGTTGTCTAGCTCCAGTAAGATTTTGTCAAACTTTGCTCCACAATCTGAGCAAGACCAATCAATGTTGATCCAAGTGATTACCCTTAAAGAAAGTAGTTCTTGACCCTCTTCTGTTTAGTTATATATTTTTCTTTGAAGATGAGAAAAGGTTCTTTTGTCAACTAATAGAGTTGGCAAAAGTGTTGCAGGTTCTGTTTGAATTTTATCTGAATGCAGCATCCTTAAGATGCTAATTAAGGGGGGAACACTTTAAGAAACCTGGTTTAAAGGCCATAGATTACTGCTTTTCGCTGTTATGTAGAAAATGAAATGTCTATTTAGATGTTAGTGTCGTCCATAAATTTAAATATGGCTCTCTTGGACTAAATCAGTCCTTGTCCTATTAACGTCCTGTATCCAAGTCCCCTTTCTTTTCCTGTCTGACCACAAGTCTACAACAGTACAACCCATCATACATTAATAAACTGCACTTCTTTGAGATATTCCACAGCTGTAATATGCATTTAGGTTTTATGAGAATCTATACTTCAAATGGTTGTGAAATGTTACATGTATATATTTGTTAAGCCACCTGCTTGTGTTTTTTTTTTTTTTTTTTTTTTCCAGATATACTCCTATATCAGACCCAGATTCAAAAGGCTATTTTGATCTATTAATTAAGGTATGATGACACAAGCCTATGATGTTAGTCATCCCAAATTTTTAGCCATTTGCCGTCTTTTTTCTTCATTTAAATTTTAAACTATTACTTTTTTAACTATGAAATATTTTGATTGTCTTTCTTTGACCATTCATGGGTTTTGTTGTTATGTTTCTTTATGCAGGTTTATCCTGATGGGAAGATGAGCCAGCATTTTGCAAGTTTAAAGCCAGGCGATGTTGTTGAAGTCAAGGGGTAAGTTATCAGATAAATTCTGAAAACTATTCTTGCATTAGGAGTTGTTCTTTTTAATTTTTGCTGAACACTTTTGACTGCCAGGCCAATTGAAAAGCTCAGATATAGCCCAAATATGAAGAAGAAAATTGGCATGGTAAGTAATAAGTGATGATTGCTGGAACCCATGCTACTATATTTCATAGTTCTATGTACGATTGCAAGCTCTCTTCATGTTGTACAAAAATATTTTTCAATTGTCCTAAATATGGTATCCAACTTCTCTTTTTCAAATAGGTTATCGTATGGAAAGAATTTTTCCTCATACCATAATAATGCTCTAATCATTTATTAAGATGCTTATGAATTCCTTTCAACTATGCCACTTAAGTATAATTATGATGTGATGCTTGGGGAATTGCACAATGCAAAAGAAGATGGAGGTGCTAACATATTAATTTATATCCCTTTTTTGGGCAATCAACTTTGATTGAGCTGGGGAACTCTTTAAATGCTAGCTTTGCCTGGATATAGGGTGGTGCACCACATAGCAATCATTGTTCATAGATATAAGTAATAAAGATTATATTGTACTGGCTTCTCAGATTGCAGGAGGCACAGGTATCACGCCAATGCTGCAGGTTATCAAGGCTATTCTGAAGAATCCTGATGATAACACTCAGGTATGCTTCATTATCTTGGCTAGAATTATGAAACTCTCACCTGTTGTTTATGTGAGCTGTTTTCATCGTTGGTTCGGCCACTTCTGCACATGATTCCACTTTTCTTCCCTTTTTCCCCTCTTAATGTGAATCCAACACCGCATATTAAAAGCTTTCATTGCCTTTTTTTTCTTTTACAAGCCATAATTTATTCTTAGAAGGAGATGATTTTGAAATGGTGTTCTTGGACTGGTGATGACGATGACATCATGATTTCCATCAGGATAGTTCCTTTATAATCAAAATGAACAGATAAATAACTAAGGCATCTGAAATTATCTCTGTTCAGATGACACTGTTTAGCTGCATTCTGCTACTGATCCATACTTTTTTCTGAATCAGTTTGTACCACACTGATATGTTGCTAAATATTGGCTGTTGGTAAAATCTGATTTGAGCCTTTAAGAATTCCAATTCAAGCCTCCTCCTACGAAGTTTCTATGATGAACCTCAATGCTAGTCAGCTTTCTTCCCTTTGCTGAAGATTGGATGACAATAAAATCTGTTTTTAGTCTTTAGAATTTTCAGTTCAAGCCTCTGGGTGGTTAAAATTGGTGTTCCTCCTCCTCAGTTACCTAGAACAACTGGTGTTTCTCCTCCTCAGTTACCTTTCTAGGATGAGCTTCAAATTTAATCAGCTTGCTTGCCTTTTCTTTTACTCAACACTGGTAGTCATCACAATAATATGAATGTATCTTTGCATCTAATCTAACATTAACATTGTACCATGTGAAGTGGACCATGTGAAACTTTACCAATATGATAATTTAAATGTATATCATAAACCCTTCCTCATTCATATATCATCTCTATGCTAACATATCACTGGATGATATTTGGCTAAAAACAGACACTCTTAACCATCCAATGCTCCTTTACTCAAAACTTGCATTAACTGTGATAATATGAATGCATCATTGCAGCAAATCTGACATTAATGTTCTATGTGAAATGGTCTGTGTGATACTTTACCAATATGATATCTAAATCTGTATGGTGATCCCTTGTTCATTCAGGTATCATTGCTCTATGCTAACGTATCACCAGATGATACTTTGCTAAAAAGGGAGCTTGACAGACTCTCTGCTAGCCATCCAAATTTTAAGGTAGCTGCCACAAGACTCATTCTTTTAGTAGAAAGACCCAAAATTGGGGTTCCTGAATCAATTATAAGCAAACTTAATTTATTTCTTTTTTTTATTTATTTATTTTTATTTTTTAACAACAGGTATTTTATACTGTGGACAAGCCATCTAAGGACTGGAGAGGAGGTGCTGGGTATATATCAAAGGGCATGATTGTGAAAGGCTTGCCTGGTCCCGCGGAAGACTCTCTTATACTGGTGAGTTGTTATAAATCTATTTCATTCTGTATACACCCACATATTAAAGAATCCAGAAACTTTAATGCTTGAAGCAGTTAAATGAATGCCATGTCTTTGCAAGCAGTTCCACATTTCGGGCATTATAAGTTCAATATATTTGCTTACATGAAAATGATTTTATGGACATAACCGAGAGAAACAAGGTGATAATCATGAAAGCCATGATTAAGGATTTGTGGGCAAAGGTGCTCTATTGAGACAATCTGGAAAGGTGTAATCTTATTAAAGAATTAACTTAGTGAATAACAATAATTAACAAGTGCCCTCAACTGTTTGTGTTTTCCAAAGAAGTTAGTCTCACTTAACCAAAGTAGCCATATTGGTAACATGCATTTTTGTATTTATACAGGTCTGTGGTCCCCCAGGAATGATGAAACACATATCTGGAGACAAGGCAAAAGACAGATCGCAAGGCGAGGTATGGAGCATCCATTCCTTTTGTTGATCTTGTCTTATTTTTGACTTGGGATAACAAATACTGTGAAAATTTGGAAGTACTAAAACAGAGGGAAACTAGAAGTAGATTTATTTTTAAAAAACCCTTTTAAGCTTGAGAGATACTGTCATTCACTAAACTAAAACAAACACATATTTGCTTGCTATCAGTAATGGAATTGCTCTGGCGACCTGCTTGAAGAGCAGAAAAAGACCTCATTCTATACATATGAAATATGATCGGAATACTACTTGCCTTGTATGAGCTTCACCAATGTTAACTGCAATCACCGTATTTAGTTCCAGTGTCCTAAATCTTTCATGCTCAATTGCAGCTCACTGGTCTACTCAAGGAAGTTGGATACACAGAAGAGATGGTATACAAATTTTGAGAGGCTTAAAGAATGCAAGGCTGAGAAATTTTCCCCTGCCTGATGACGATGGCTAGAGAAAATACAATAATCGAGCTTTTTATAGCCTATGTTGGAGGCAAGATGGAAGATTGCGACATTTGAGATGATCAAATAAAGTTTCAGGTGCATTAAGTCGAAAACATGTGTCAACATACACCGTAAATTCAGTTTCAAATCGTACTACTCTCTGGAGCTTTGAATTGCTTTACCAGCTGTTGAAGCCTGAGCACTTCTTGATTTGCGATCTGGTATATAATAATGCAACCATAATTGCGGTGGAAACATGTACAATCTGCATTCCATTTTAGGTACTGGGTGGGCTACGAATATGCTCAATCTCTGCATCTCCTACAAGACCGAGGAGAGTCCTTGTAAGGCCCTGGCAGGTAGACAGACCTACTTAACGGGCGGGCTGGGCCAGATTCGGGCCGGGCTCAATCTAAGGTTTCCTTTAATGTTTGTCAGGCCCAGATCTGGCCTGACCTGATGTTTAGGTTGAGAAAGTTTTTGTGCAAACATGACGTCGAGTGCACCACCAAATCGTATTCAACCACGTAGTCATCACTTTTTAACATGTATTAAATGTCTTTGTTTTTATTTTTTAGCTTAAAATTTAGAACATTGAAAATATTTCTCTGTTTTGAAAAAATTATGATACCTTATAGAGTTGTTACGAAGTCACAGCTTCTTGAAAACATGATGTTATAAGGAGGGAAGGATTTTTTATGATATGAAGTTATAGGATCATGAGGTGTTATAATTTTTTCAAAATAAAAAAATATTTTTATTATTAAAAATATTAAATGAAAAAAAATAATGATATTTAATGCATATAGGAAAATGATGTTATATGGTCCAATTATATATCGCATGCACTATTATTACGTCCAATACAGTGCATAAAGAACTACTCTTAGGTTGACTTGTCATACTGAAGCCTGAGCATTGGGCTTTTGAGATGGGCCATCAACCTAAGAGTTTCTCTTTACGGGATAATTTAATAATTTTTAAAAATTATTTATTTAAAAAAAATTATGGAGTAAAATTTTTTTTTATCATATTTGGTTGGTGAAAAAATTATTCTAAAAAATGATATCAAAAAATAATTATTATATTTGATTAGAGATAATCCTATATTAAAATATGATAAAATTTATAAATATATTTTTAATATAAAATAATTTTTAAATATTAAAATAGTATTATCATCTTGGTCTTTATATGGTGGAAATAATTATATAATTTTTTACATAATATCATCTTTATTTTAATTTTTTTATAAATTTTTTTTATTGAATAAAATTTAAAGAATGTTAAAATAAAGTTAATATTTTATTAAGAATATTTTTATCAAATATATATTATCATCCAGAAATTTATCAAATATCAATTCTTTATAATATTTATTTTATCATCTCTCTAATATATATATATATATATGTATGTATGTATTTCTACTTCTCGTATCAATTTAATAGAAAAATCAAACAGCTCCTTAAAAGAAAAACAAAGCACGAGAAGACAGGAAGAGCCAGGTGGGATGGGGGGCGTCTAAGATGGTGGGATGGGAGAGATGCAGTGGGAGATGGAGGGGAAGGTTGCACAGGTGGTGGGATGGAGGGCAGTAGGAGGAGGGAGGGGGAGGTGGGATGGGGTACGACTGAAGAGGGGAAGGTGAGAGAAGGAGGATATTGAGAAAAATATCTTGAATTCTTTCACATTAAGCCTACAGCAAGATCTAGAACGATGAATGGAGTTCAACAAATTCAAGAACATCTTAATTGGAGTCCGAATTGTGAAGATACATGCGAAAGAAATACGCGGAGCATCCGATAGATTGCTAAAGTGGGGCCCACGGCCTGCAGGCCCATGGATGCATGGGCCCGTTGGGGCCGGCCCTGGCGTGCAGGCCAGCCAGCACGCGGGCATGGCCCTGTGCGGCCTAGCGTAGGCATACGGCCCAACGCCACGTGCAGCCCAAGCCGGGCATGCACAGGCACGGCCCAGGCTCAGGCGGCCTCGCGGATGCACGGGGGAGTTCTTTCTCCATGCGAATTATGCGCGGTCCTTCTCCATTTTTGCTTGGATTTTGAGCTGTAATCGTAACTATTTAAGTAGCATACCGTGAAAGGTAGAAGGTATAGCTTGGCAGAAGGGCCGTGACTTGAGGTAGAAGGTATGGTTTGGTGAATTTGAGAAAGCCTGAGACGATTGGAGCAGAGAAAAGGATGCTAGCAACAGCAGAAGCAGGAGCTTCGGACAGACAGCTAGGTGATGGACTGTGATCGTTTTAGAGGATCTCCAAGAGAGAGTTTGGTAAGGATAACTTCTTATTGAGAGGACTGTATACTTGAGTTGAAAGTGGATAATCTTCTCTTGTATCTCTCTCTTTTTTTTATAGTGAAGTTCTACATATCCCATGGAGGAAAGACTTTAGACTGATCAACGTACTTAATTATTCTCATTTTGATTTTCTTCTTTCTTTCTGTCGCAATTTGCTGGTACTAGATTCTTTAACTAATGGTATAAAAGTGTGTTGATACTCCCAACAGAGAAGAAGAGAAGAGAAAGATGGGATGGGGGCAGTCGGGATGGTAGGAGTAAGAGGCAGAGGGGGAGCAAAGGTTGGATGGGGGGCGTTGGGGGGAGAGGGGGAGGTGGATGGTGGAAGGCCAAGACAGTGGGAGGAGGAGGCGGAGGAGGATAGGTGAGATTGGACGGGGGCGATTGGGGCTGTGGGAGGAGGAGGCAGAGGGGAGGGGTGGTTGGATAGGGGGCGGCTAGTGCGGTAGGAGGGGAGGGGGAGAGGGAGGTGAGATGGGGGAAGGCTAGGGAGGTGGAAGGAGGGGTGAAGATGGACAGGATGCGACGAAGAGTTTAAAAAAATATATTTTATTATATAAAATATATATTTACTGCTATTTGATATTATATCTGTTATAGATTTTATATAAATTTTGGAATAAGACTAGACTCAAGTTAGCTCAATATAAATCCGAGCCTAGTCGTTTAATGGACAAGCTTTAATTTTAGGTCCGATCCGATCCTTCTAGCTTAAAAATCTGGTCTAGGTACGTTTTAAATGGTCTGGACTCGAGCGGGTTGTTTGGTTTGTGAGCCGGTCCACTGACAAGTAGCTTCGTACAAAAGATTTTCCGAGATTACAGAACACTGGCTAGCCATATCAACCAATATGCATCTCAGATTTAACTTTTTTTTAAAAAAATTTGGGACGAAAATTTTAGGCACCCGTGAGGGTGGCAAGACTTTCACTTCTTTCAGATTTTATGCGGTGGGAGAATATTTCACCTGCATTGGTGTGGTACCATCCCTGATTTGCGTTAAAAACGAAAGTCTTTACTCCAGCGTACTTAGGAATCTACAATAAAATTTATTTTTTATGAGATTCAATTACCATTGCGTTAAAAACGAAAGGCTTTACTCCAACGTACCTAGGAATCTACAATAAAATTTATTTTTTATGAGATTCAATTACCATTTAATTGAATCAGCAATCATATATTATTAAAAAAATAGTATTAAATTAAACTTAAAAATTTATAGATGGAAGATATGCAATATCCTGTCGTTAGATGGTTTACAACTCTTGTGCGGGGTTAAACTTAAAAAGTCCATTCCAAATACAACCTGCGAACACGATCACGATAAGACCTTTAATCCAGTAGATCAGAAAAAAAAATTAAAAATAAAAAAAAATTATATTAGAAGAAAGAGAGTATTTTCTCGCCAATGATCCTTCAACCAAGGATTTAATTTATAAGTCTAAAAACTAGCCATTTGTGGTATTAAAATACATTAAAAATATATTAATAGATATAAAAATATTAATTGATCTAATAGTTAGAAAACCATCAAACAAAATATTAATTGTTAAAATATGATATTTATTTTGAATTAAACAGAGAAAATGATAATAATCGGAAAAAGAAGGACTAAACAAAATAAAAATTTGAATTTTATTTAAAATTAGTTAAAAAAAATTTAAAGTTTTTTTATCTGCTCCAAAACTCCAACAACCTGCCCGTTATCATGCTTGCGTGAGTAGAAGTTTTTGCCAGAATAGAACGAGGAAGAAGAAGAAAATTGCGAGGCCGAAGAATTATGCAGCAAGTCATCGTGCCACCGATGCGTGCCGGTTAGCTGTTCGAGTTGAATAGCATTCATCTGCATGATACTTGATCATTCGATCATCCTGACAACCTGACACAGCATGCTAATTGCTAAGCGGAAGCATGCACGCAAAGCTTGAGCAGGCTGATCATAGTGAAGCAAAGAGCTTGGCCAGGGTGGTATACACGTGAGTTCCATGGTGGTTGACCCGCTTAGAACTCGATTCAGCTGGCAAGAATCGGTGCTTCGTATCAGATCAATGCGCCTCTCGGTGACCGGTAAGATCGCAACGCAATGGATCGCATCAACTTGCTTGGTTGTCTTGCACAAGTTCTTTGTGAAAGGTTATTCCATTTCTTTTCGTACTCGCAATGGGATAGCAAAGCAATGTTTTGTGCCTATGGCTATATGGTCAGCCCTTGGACGATATGGATCGTTCTTTTTTCACCATCTCAGCCATTAGATCATATCTTACACATATTTTAAAGCATATTATGAGCTTCATGATGATTCCTGATGAATGAAAAAGATTCATCATACTTTGAAAGATATGCAATCATTCATTTATATGAAAGAAACAACTCAAAATTCTTAGCCCACTCCTCATAATGTTCATCTGAGTCTAATTTTAATGTCACAAGAAGAATGATAAAGAGTGCCCCTCTCTGTTTGATTTTATTTTCAATCAATGGTTCATTAAAATGATTGATTTAATCATTGAAGTATATATATATATATATATATATATATATATATATATATATATATATATATATATATATATATATATATATATATATATATATATATATATATATATATAAAATTAGAATGTAGTTAGAGATCTACAGCTAAATAAATGCTTATTTGGCAGTGTATAAGTAATTTTATTTTTACTTTCTTGTATTCCGAAGCCGGCATCCTTTGGCCAGTCTGGGTAAATAAATGCTTATTTTTACTTTATTGACGCAGAATCTGATCATCGCCGGAATCAGTTGGAGCGAAGATGGACGAGATCGCCGCCGGAACCTATAAAATAAAGTCCCATCTGGAGCCGATGGGAGATGGCTCTAGTAGAATCCTCAGACGATCAATCAGCTCTGGCCAAAAAGAATGAAGTGCTCGAGAATGAGTTCCGCGGAGCTTAGAGAAGAAGAGGAGAGCTTGGAGATTAAAGCTTAAAGTTAGCATATCTAAAGGGTCCTTTTTATAGGTGGAGCTTGATGGTGACAGCTGCAGCTGTCTGATGGCGGGCCGCTCGAGGCTGCACCGGATTTGATGGAAAGAGGATGGTATCGTCAGGTTGAAAGTGACAGCCATACTATCTGATAGTGGTGGGCTGCTCGAGGTCTGGTGGAGCCGCCTGTAGCGTCTCCTATGGCAGATTGATGGTGATCGTTTGTCCAGCTTTAATGGCCATGGCTCTCAGAAAGCAGGTATTGATTGGTGGACTTCGACATATATCGATTTCAAAGAAATTCGGACTTCTGAAGAGGAAGCTCGGAAGGAGTTCGACTCCCGTAGATATCTGACTGGAGGTGTGCGGCTAAGGCTCGATCGCTGGAGAGTTCGGAAGAAGCTCGACCGATCGAAGGAGATGTCTGGGAGGAGTCCGGCTCCTGAAGAAGTCCAAGGAGATGTCTGGGAGGAGTCCGGCTCCTGAAGAAGTCCGACCGAAGAAGATGTCTGGGAGGAGTCCGGCTCCTAAAGAAGTCCGACCGAAGGGAATGTTTGGAGGGAGTTCGGCTCTCGCGGGAGTCCGATTAAAGCTCGGCCGCTGAGGAGTTCGGCTAAAACCCAACCGCTGGGAGTCTAAGGAGCTCGGCCAACTGAAGAGGTTCGAAGGAGCTCGACCGCTGGAAGTCCGAAGGAGCCACTGAGAAGTTTGGCCGGCTGAAGGGGTTCGATCCGACCGTTGAGAGTCCGAGGAAGCTTGGTCATTGAGGAGTTCGACCGATTGAAGGGGTTTGGCTAAGAACCGTCTGCTGAAGTTCTTCCGCGGCTACTGGTTGCATTAAGTTGAGCATCAAATTAGATTTCGATAGGAGCAAAATTTATCCTCAATAATATATATATATATATATATATATATATATATATATATATAATTAGAATGTAGTTAGAGATCTACAGCTAAATAAATGCTTATTTGGCAGTGTATAAATAATTTTATTTTTACTTTCTTGTATTCGAAACCGACATCCTTTGGCCGGTCTGGGTATCTCGCATTGCGGAGAATCTATGAGCACTTAAATTTGGTATCATGGATGATGTAACTCATCATGGTACATGAGATCAAAATGTGAAAAAAAAAAAATTAAATATCGTGCTTCAATCTCATACGAGAGTGAGGCTACGCCACCGTAGAAAGTATTTTTTCTAAAATTTTGCATAGTCTTATTTCAAAAAACTTGACATCAGGTCTGATCTCATTATTTTCAGCTCCATCCAACGATTCCAATTAGCCAGCTCGCATCGCACGCTTAGGATTAAGCTGGGGCCGCCGCGCGCACGATACTGAGACGAAAAACTGAGCGTCCCTCGTGAAGAAAGAAGCGGAAAGCCGAGCCCCTTCCCCTTCCCCTCTTTCTCTCGGTTTTCTCTTCGTTCGGATCGCTTCGCAGCAGTAATGCCTTCGTTCGGCAGCTCGATTCGATCGGGAATCTCTTCTCGCTGAGAGGTTTTGCTTCTGCGATGGAGGTCGAAATCCAGAAGAGGAACATCGATTGCGTCTATTTCTTAGCCTCTCCTTTCACCTGCAAGAAGGTTCTTTGCTCGATCCCTTTCCCTTTTCTCGCTGCAATTTTCTTTAACTTTGTTTCGATTCGTTTTCTTTAAATCCTAATTTTTTTTTCCTTCTTATCTTTGAATCATATATGTCGCGTTCCTACAGATAATTGTGCATTTGCTTGTTGTTTCTTTATTCGATCTTTCCACTATGCTTTCTCACTCCTCGATTAATGTGGTTATGATCCCATGGAATTTCAGGGCTCCTGAGCTGGAACAGGATGTGGATGGATTTGGATTAGCTTTTCTTGATGATACGTTTCTGGATTGAATTTTCTGCCTTTCCTTTTTAAATAAATAATTGCTAACATTTCTTTGCAGGGTGCTTCTTTTTGTGTTTTAGGGTTTGTGTTTTTCTCGGAGGGAATTGAGTGCATTGCGTGGTTATTTAGGGTTTTTACTCGCTCGATGATGCATTTGGAACTGGCTGTTTGATATTGCCATTGTTTATTTCTAGGGATTTCTGTTTTTACACCCTCATAGGTTTTTCAATCATTCTATATGCTATATTTCCCAGCAGAGAGCGTGGGGAGGGTTGACATTTTTGGTTCATATGATATGTTGTGAAAGTAACCTCGGGTCTTGATTTTCTTTCTTACCTCTTCTAAAGCAGAGAAGTGCAATAACGAGTATATTTTGTTCTCAATGTGTGCCTGTGCATTTCAAGGGATCTATTGTTTGTTTCTCCTTATCTTTGATTTTTATATGAGGAACTTCTGTATCACAATTCGTGATCTTGGATGTTTTGACATTTCCTTATCTCAGGGGAGCGAATGTGAGTATCGCCATAGTGAGATTGCCAGACTTAATCCTAGAGATTGCCGGTACTGGTTGAATGGAAATTGTCTTAATCCAAACTGTGCTTTCCGACACCCAGTGAGTTCTCCTCTCTGTCTCTCTCTCTCTCTCTCTCTCTCTCTCTCTCTCTCTCTCTCTCTCTCTCTCTCTCTTCCGTGTGTGTGCCCGCACGCCCATTTTTTGTGGTTAGAATTGTCCTTCTTATTAACTATGCTGCTTTACCTGCACACTTCATTATGAAATATTGTTATTAATCTTATTCTTATTCAGGATCCTTTTAGCATGCCGGTTCTTGTAAAATCCTCCCACTTAATATGCATGTTCAATATTTCTTCTAATGTCCATTTCAAAATGTTTATTCTTGGATTGTCTTATAATTCTTACGTGACGCCATGTGGTACAATATATGTGCACAGACATTGTATCAGACCCAGAATTCTTTGTAAATCTGGAAGCTATCATTTTTAGACAGATATCAGCTCTTCAAACGACTCAGTAAAAGACTAAGGGACCTAATTTCTTAGAAAGAAATATATCAAGTTCTCTTTCTTAATCTCAGAAAATATATAAGATGGTATGATTTTTATCTTGACTGTAAGCAACCAGCGTTCATATGAAAGAACAGGCATTGATCAGAATAAGATAAAGCATAGCCAATAATCTTTTTGGAAGAAGAAAAGAAAGGTTTTGATTGTTATATCCGCATTAAGTTTGGATGTATCATGTATGAGTGTGATTTTTTTCCTCAGCATATGCTGAATTTTCATAACTTACTATTACTTGATTTCTTGAAGTATTAAGGGACCGCCTTTGTGAGTATCATTTTTTACTTCTGTCTGGGAGCAGGAAGGTGAGGAAATGTTGTTCCATGAAAAGAAAAGCAGCTTAGAAATCCTTTTCGCAAGCTAATAAGCAGGGAATTTGCTGATCATAGGAAGCCGATGGCATTAATTGCATAAACTACTCTGTAACCTTGGGTTAAGTTGAAGATTTTGTTTAGGAGGCATGCTGATCCATTTGAAATATGGTACTAGAAAATGTGTGATGGGAAGTTATGTTTTATGTTAAAGATGCAAGAATCTAAAATGGGCACCAACTATTGGTTTTGAAACATTGGCATTTGATGGTATCATAGAACTGTTACCTGCAAAGGCTTCTTATTTGCATTTACAAAATAAGCAGAAGGTTATAATTCAAAATATGGTAAGCGGTGATCCACCTTGTGCAGAGGAGAAAGGACCCATTTAATGGAATTACCTTGGTCCAAATAAGTGGAGAAACTCCTTACAAATTTTTGAGCACAGAATCTGCTTCATTTGGAGGAGTGCAGCATCTTGGATGTATTCATGTACATTATGGTGGCATGCATAACTAGAGCCATGCATTATTACTTCACTACTAGACTTGTTTATTGTTCCTATGAGGCTTGCATATGTTAACTACCTCTGGTTACAGAGTATAATTATATGCATATGTCAGTGAGGCTTGCACTCAGATTTTATGCCTGATAAAAGTTGCGGACATCTCTAAATTATCAAGTAATTCTTGCACTTTTTTGCTCTTTGTTCATGTACTTCATGAACTCTTAGTACCATGTGTTGTGGATGTGACTTTTGGTGGAAAAAATAAATCAAAATTAAGGATGAAACTTGAGTTTACCCATGAATATGTTGTTGGTGAATTTTCAACAAACATAGTACCAAAATGAGTAGGTCTAAGGCTGACAAAAGAAATTAGGAATTTGTAAATTAGTACTTCAAGATTTATGAAAATAGGATAATGATGAGATAAAAGATCAGGGTACAAAACTACAAATAGTTCTGGAATTATGAGAAATTTCATTATTCATTTTAGAACTTGTAAGCAAGGTTTCTGAGCAGTAGCCAGGTTTATCAAGACAGCTTGAAATGTAGATCTTAGGGTGCCCTATGGCTATTGGGTGTTCTTTCAATGGTCTTGAACTATGTTACTTTAATAGGAATTATTGAACCATCATTTGACTATAAGGAGATGAAAGAATCAACAAAATAAACTATATGGTTTGAGGCATATTGGTGAAAATAGAGGGAGGTACACCATCAAACCAACATTAGAAAGTAATGGGGTAAAAAAAAAGGTTTTAAAACTTCGTTTCAGTTTCAGTTTCAGTCCTCAGAATATTGATGGTTTCGAATTTTAGTGGTTTCAGCAGTCTTGCTCCAAGTTATGGAGTTTCAGAAAATCAGTAAAGTTCAAAAAAAGAAAAATAAGAAATATATTTCAAATCATTTCACTTTGTCTTGAGTTATGTAGGATCAAAACAGGTGTAGTTTGCCTGGTTACAGATATATATAATCCTAATTTTTATAACTTTTCTAAACCTTTCTCTATTTTTTTAATGGTTTCCCATATTTTAAATGGGCTAGATATTATATTGAGATGCTGTTAGATGGGCAGGAGGGAATATTGAAGCTATCACTATATAAGGGAATTACGTTTTCAATATGACATGATTTATGGGCTCACTTTCTGCACCATGAAACTGTTTTGTTATCAGCTCCAACTATAAATAGTTTTCAAATATATAGTGTTGGGGATAAACCCCGCTCCTTCCGAAGTCAAGTTCGGTGCCCGGTCTGATGCGGCCAGTAGCCACGGAAGAGCTTCGGTGGATGGGTCTTGGCCGAACTCTTACAGTCGGTCGAACTCTTAGCGGCCGAGCTTCTTCGAACTACTTAGCGGTCGAGCTCCTTCGGACTTCCAGCGGCCGGACTTTAGCCGAACTCAACCGCTGAGCTTCAGTTAGACTCTCGCAAGGGCCGAACTCTCTCTGCGTCATTCCAGCCAGGCGCTTGCGGGAGCCGAACTCCCTCCAAGCTTTTTCTTCGGCCGAATTTCTTCAGGGGCCGAACTTCTCCCAGACATCCCCTTCAGCCGGTCGAACTCCTCTGGCCGAGCTCCTTCCGAGCTTCTCCTTCGGCCGAACTTCCCTACAAGTCCAAACTCTTCTGGACAAACTGTCGCCATCAGTCTGCAACAGACGATGAGATCGGACGACATGGCCACCACTACTGGCGACACCACTTTCTCCATAACCAGCCCTATGTGGCCCATGACCTGCCAGTATGGCTGTCACTATCCACCTGACGTCGCCTTCCTCTCCGTACCAAACTCCATGCGGTCCCAACGGCTCGCTACTAGACGGTATGGCCGCCACCATCAATTAAGCTCTGCCTATAAAGGACCCTCCAGATATGCTAACTTGAGACTCTGATCTCTAAGCTCTCCTCTCCTTCTCTAAGCTTAGCGGAACTCATTCTCGAGCACTCCATTCCTATTGACCGGAGCTGACTTGATCGTCGAAGGGTTCTGTCGGAGCCACCCCTCACCGGCTTCGGACGGAATTTTGTTTTGCAGATCTCCGGCGGCGACCTCGTCCACCACCGCTCCAGCTAATTCCGACGACGATCAGATTCTGCGTCAACAGATTGGCGCTAGAGGAAGGGCAACTCCAAACCTCCGAGGTTCCCTTATTCTTAAAGGAGTGCTCGGCGACGATTTCTCTCTCTCCAGAGATCTCTCTTCTTCCTCACTAGAGTTCTTTTTCGAAGAGAAAATGCCTTCCAGGAGAGCTTCAACTCGGTGATCGGCAGCTTGCGCGTCAGATTCGTCTGCTCCCGTTTCAGCCCCGGCAGCCCAGGTTCCACACGAAGCCACCGCAGACGTGGAGCAGTTCAACCTGCTGGTCGGGTTTGTGGCCCCGCCGAGATGATGTTGGCCGTGCGACAACCTCCGACGGAGACTTTGCCAGCAAATCCGCCATGAGGACGCGAGGAACCAGCCTTAAGAAAGAGCATTCGGGCATACCAATCGCCCTAAGGAAGGAGAAACAGAGAGCAGAAGTTCTCCCGCAGAAGCAGAACGAAGTTCGGCAGCGCAAGGAAAGCCGAGCTCCCCCTCGAGCTCGTCGTCAAGGAAGTCCGGACAAAAGAAGCAGGAAGTTCTCCCGCGGAGGGTTTCGCGGGAAAGCGGAATGAAGTTCGGCGCGAGCAGAAAAGCGGAATGAAGTTCGGTGCGAGCAGAAAAGCGAAATGAAGTTCGGCGCGAGCAAAGCCGAGCTCCCTCTCGAGCTCGTCGTCAAGGAAGTCCGGACAAAAGAAGCAAGAAGTTCTCCTGCGGAGGGTTTCGCGGAAAAGCGGAATGAAGTTCGGCGCGAGCAGGAAAGCAGAATGAAGTTCGGTGCGAGCAAAGCCGAGTTCCCCCTCGAGTTCGTCGTCAAGGAAGTTCGGACAAAAGAAGCAGAAAGTTCTCCCGCGGAGGGTCTCGTGGGAAGCGGAATAAAGTTCGGCAGCGCAAGAAAAGCCGAGCTCCCCCTCGAGCTCGTCGTTAAGAAAGTTCGGACAAAAGAAGCAGGAAGTTCTCCCGTAGAGGGTTTCGCGGAAAAGCGGAATGAAGTTCGGTGCAAGCTAAGACGGAACGAAGTTCTCCCGCGGAATGAAGTTCGATGCAAGTGAGGCCGAACTCCACCTCGAAGCTCATCATCGAGGAAGCCCCGACAAAGGGGCATGAAGTCCTCCCGCGGAAGCTTTCACGGAAAAGTGGAACGAAGTTCGGCGCAAGTGAGGCCGAACTCCACCTTGAAGCTCATCATCGGAGGAAGCCCCGACAAAAGGGCATGAAGTCCTCCCGCGGAAGCTTTCGCGGGAAAGCGGAACGAAGTTCGGCGCAAACGAGGGCGGAATGAAGTTCTCCCGCGGAATGAAGTTCGGCGCAAGTGAGGCCGAACTCCACCTCGAAGCTCGTCATCGGAATGAAGTTCGGCGCAAGTGAGGCCAAACTCCACCTCGAAGCTCATCATCGGAATGAAGTTCAACGCAAGCAAGGCCGAACTCCCCCCTCAAACCTCATCATCGGAATGAAGTTCGGTGCAAGCAAGGCCGAACTCCCCCCTCAAACCTCATCATCGGAATAAAGTTCGGCGCAAGTGAGGCCGAACTCCCGCTCGAGTATGTCACCAAGGAAGCCCCCTACAAAGATTTCATAGGAGGTGAGATGAAGTTCGACCGCGCTCACGACCGCCCCAGGGCAAGCGAGGACTCTCTCTCGAGTATGACTCCAAGGAAGTCCCGACAAAGGGACATGAAGTTCTCTCGCAGGTTTCACAAAGGGACGGAATGAAGTTCGGCCGCGCTTACGACCTCCACAGCGCAAGCAAGGCCTGAACTTTTCGAGCTCGCCACCAAGGAATTTCTGACAGAAGGGCGCGAAGAAGTTCTCCTCCCGAAAGGTTCCGCGACTGCGCCCCCCTCAATGCTCCTCAAACTCAAATTCTCACGAAAGTTAAGAACCAGCTGCCAAGACCAGAAGGGTTATGGTCTCCCCCCTTCTACCATCGTAAGTACTACCTCTACCATCGCAACCACGGCCACGACACTGAGGAATGCATATAGCTCCGAGACGAAATTGAGGAGCTCGTCAGAAAGGGGCGGCCGGGTAAATTTCTTAGATGCCAGTCTGAAGCAGAAGAAGATCGACCAAGGGCGCTGCCGTAATCAGAAACGACAAGGTTGACCGCCTCACGGCGTCATCAACGTTACTCCAGAGAGGAGCTTGGTACATCGACGATTCGTCGTCTCCCAGCGACAAAGCCAAGAGCTTGCTCCAAATTGAGAAGGCCAGCATGAGATAGAGGAGGTCGTCCGGTCCGGGACTTACTGCCGGAGAGAACCTAGAGGAGCAACGCCCCCACGATCCTGAAACGGGAATATGCTGTGAGTAACTTTTTCTCGGTAAAATTCTCCCCCAACAAATAATATTGTTTCTGGGCATAAAAACTATGTGATGACAGGGAAGAAGCAATCAATAGTTGCCGTGTTAGGAATAGGAGGAGAACTTCATCCTAACACGAGCAGGTCAAAGACCTTCAACCTCGATCAGAGATAAGATCTCTCTCGAGCGATCGATGACAACCTCGGCCAGAGATAAATCTCTCCTGAGCGAAGGCCTCGTTCACAAAGGAAGAGACGGGGGGAGAGGCGCGGACGACGGTCCGTATGTGCCCCCACAGTCCGTTAGGAACAGGAGGAGAACCTCGTCCTAACGCGAGCAAAGTCGAAGGCCTCGTTCATCTTAAATGAGACGGGGGAGACGGACGACGGTCCGAATGTGCCTCCACAGCCCGTTAGGAATAGGAGGAGAATCTCATCCTAACGTGAGCGCCCGCATCAACCTCGACCAAAGAAGATAAGATCTCCTCCGAGCGATCGGACCAACCTCGGTTGGAGAGCTTCAACTTCAACCTCGGTCAGATAAGATCTCCCCCGAGCGATCGGGCCAACCTCGGCTGGAGAGCTTCAACTTCGACCTCGGCTAGAGATAGAATCTCTTCCGAGCGACCGTGTCAACCTCGGCTGGAGAGCTTCAACTTCAACCTCGGTCAGAGAAGATCTCTTCCGAGTGGTCGATGCAACCTCGGCCAGAGATAAGATCGGAGACAACCTCGTCCTGAGATCAGATCTCTCCCGAGCGTCCGTATTAACCTCGACTGTTGGAGACAATATCGCCCTCGAGGAGCTCAACCTCCGACCTCGATCGCAGCGCACGAGGCCTACCTCAACCTCGGTTGGAGATGAGATCTCCTCCGGGTCTCAACTTCGACATCAACTTTGGCTGAAGATGAAATCTTTCCTTCGAGCTTCGATCCGAACCAGCACGGAGCCCAGAAGAGGACTTCGGCAGTCGCCTTTTCTGCACTCCCTTTCCTCGAGTTTCGAACTCGGGAGTGGGGGGGACTATTGTTGGGGATAAACCCCGTTCCTGTCGAAGTCAAGTTCGGTGCCCGGCCTGATGCGGCCAGTAGCCATGGAAGAGCTTCAGTGGATGGATCTTGGTCGAACTCTTACAGCCAGCTGAACTTTTAGCGGCCGAGCTTCTTCGAACTGCTTAGCGGCCGAGCTCCTTCGGACTCCCAGCGGTCGGGCTTTAGCTGAACTCAACCGCCGAGCTTCAGTCAGACTCTTGTAAGAGCCGAACTCTCTCCGCATCGTTCCAACCAGGCGCCTGCGAGAGCCGAACTCCCTCCAATCTTCCTCTTCGACCGAATTTCTTCAGGGGCCGGACTTCTCCCAGACATCCCCTTCAGCCGGCCGAACTCCTCTGCGGCCGAGCTCCTCCCGAGCTTTCCCTTCGGCCGAACTCCCCTACAAGTCCAAACTTCTCTGGACGAACTGTCGCCATCAGTCTGCAACAGGTGATGAGACCGAACGACATGGCCACCACTACTGGCGACACTACTCTCTCCGTAACCAGCCTCATGCGGCCCATGACTTGCCAGTATGGCTGTCACTATCCACTTGACGTTGCCTTCCTCTCCGTACCAAACTCCATGCGGCCCCAACGGCTCGCTATCAGACGGTATGGCCGCCACCATCAATTAAGCTCCGCTTATAAAGGACCCTCCAGATATGCTAACTCGAGACTCTGATCTCTAAGCTCTCCTCTCTTTCTCTAAGCTCAGCGGAACTCATTCCCGAGCACTCCATTCCTGTTGACCGGAGCTGACTTGATCGTCGGAGGATCCTGCCGGAGCCACCCCTCATCGGCTCCGGACGGGACTTTGTTTTGCAGGTCCCCGGCGGCGACCTCGTCCACCACCTCTCCAGCTAATTCCGGCGACGATCAGATTCTGCGTCAACATATAGGAAGGTCAATGAAGCACAAGAGGTGGTCGCTAAAGTTGATCCACACCTTTTTGGTTAATTTCCCATGGGGTCAGCTGGTTGTACATAAATGAAGATTGGATGCCGTCCTCGCATCATTATAACAAGTCATCTGACCTTAGCTATAAAAAGAAATTGAAGAAGAGGAAGAAGTAAGAAGTAACAAACAGATCTAGAAAAAGAAAAAAGATAAGGGAAACAGCAGATTAATAAACAAAAACAAATCATTCTAGATTGGCTTATTTAAATGGAGAGAAATGGCCAAAGAGGAGGAAAAGGAAGGAATTCAAGTCATAAGATCCTTGTCCCGTTATGTTTAAGTTTTATGAAGTGTACATGAGGTATATGTTTATTACATAAAATTACTTTTATGACTTGTCCACATTGATTAAAAGTCCAAGGATGGTGGAACCGTCTCAAACCACTCGGTTTGGGGCATACTGAGCCATATCGGCAATAGACTGGGATGGTTCTAGCAAGCAAAATAAGGAACTCAGTGATGGAGGGGAGAGGCAGAAGGAAGGAAAGAGAGGGAGAGAGAGAGAGAGAGAGAGAGAGAGAGAGAGAGAGAGAGGATGGAGGGTTGTGAAGGGCCAGGGAACCATGTGAAGGGGCTGAGGAGGGGACTTGCCTGTGGTTCCCCTATTTTGTTTGAAATAGGGGTCCTAGAGGTTGGAGGGAGGGGAGGGGAAGGGGGGGGGGGGGGGGGAGGATGGGGTGGGGCGTTGAGGTGGGGCAATTTCAAAAAAGTGAAGTCTGCAAACTCCTGCCGACTTCACTTTTTTTTTTTTTTTCTTTTTTTTTTTTTAAAAAAAAGCTCCCCCCCCCCCCCCCCTCTCTCTCTATTATCCCTCTCTGGCTCTCTCCCAACCTCTCTGCTATATTGATATGGGCCTGGCATGGAATGATATGGAGGCATGCTGAACCGTGCCACCGGGCAACTAGTAAAACATAACTGTACCAATTATCAAGTTAAAGCTCCGAAGAATCTGTTCTTATTTTAATTAACCAGTTAGTTGTGAGACATTGCACACTTAATTAGAATTGTCAGCTTTTCATCAAACTCTGCTCAATCCTTGCAGAGCCTTCTTCACTGGAATTATGCTATATAACTGAACCTGCTTGATGGGATAATGTTTACTTACTTGTCGTTGTTCTGTACCTAAAGAAAAGGAAAAAATCATTCTTGGCAATAAAAAAAAAAATGGCTGAAATTACAGTGTGTTAGTGTCCATTGTTTTTTATAAATAATGATAATAATTTCCGGGAACCATCTGAAAATAACTTTTCAAACTCACACTGAAACCAGTATTTCTAAAATGATTTAAAATAACATAACTATGGGCATGATATATTTTATATGCTGGAGTTTGGGTTTCATCTCTTTTTTCAGTGAGGCATGTCCTAATGATATGGTACACTGGTGAGTTATTTCCATCATTATTTTGGCAAAAGACATGTTTATACATATATGTTAATATGAATGATTATGTAGCTTTTAAAAAAATATGTGAATCACATATTCTCCTGTAATTGTTTTTCTGCAATATGATAGCTGCCTCACTGCCATTGCTGTTATTCACACGCGTAACCTATTTGTAATGTTTTAGAATTTTAATTCCATTAAGAATATGGTCATCTGATCTTTTGATTTTCTTTATTGCTTGCAGCCATTAGAAGGCCTAACAGAAATTCTATCTGAGTCGGTTCCTTTACCATCCTACAGTTCTGTCCCCACAAGCAAGTCAAATGTTCCATGTTACTTCTATTTTAATTCATACTGCATTAAAGGCGATCATTGCCCTTTCCTGCATGACATTTTGCCTGCTCCGAAAGTTCCGGCAACTTCTTCTGAAGCTGCCAGCTTCCATCTAGTGGAACAGAAAACTTCTACTGAAAATGATACTGGACCAGCATCACCGGAGGTGCCAGCAAATCTGTTGGAGGGCACACCTGAGCTGATCAAACAATGCCTGACTAAAGAGGCTTTCCAACAACCACCTCTGGAGGAAAAGAGCCCCTCTGTAGAGTCATCAGTTCCAGAGTGCGAGAAACCTGCTATTAAGTTGTCGGACAATCTGCTTCCTTCTGTGGATTATGTAAATCTTGATGCACATCTTTGCCAAGATCAGAGTTCTGAGGACCTAGTGAAAGGATGCACTGAACCGGATGAGTGGTGGGAATCCTCCCCAGGATTTGATGTGCTTGTAGATGATGGATCAGGGCAATTGGCATACGAGGATAATGCTGACCACCTGTTAGCTCAGGAAAGGGAGTCCAATATTTTTCATGGTCATCAACTCCAGCATGATTTTGAAAGTTCTGCTGGTTATGACCCTAGAGATTACCCTGATGTTGGGCATATCTACGAGCATGGCATCTATGATTCTTATGATTATCTGGATAGGTATAATCCTGAGTATTTTGAAAGGACTCCTGAGTACTATAGGGAGAGGATCCTGGAGCCAATGTTCCGTCAGAGAAGGAAACTGCCTCATAGGGCACATGAAGTGGCTGCTAGTGATGGTTTGGATCTTCGGGACCACCTGAGGAAGCGCAAGAGGATGGATTTTTATGAGGCTCTTTGTGACTCTTGGAATCTACATTCCCATCAAAGAAGAGGTCCCAGCAGAGAACGACTTGTCTGGCATGAGATGGGCCGGTATCCAGGCAGGTTAGCTTCTGAAGTGGGAAAAAACATGACCATCTCATCACATAGCAAGTCCGGTTCTACATCGAATGATCACCGCAGACATGGTTGGTTAGGAGAATATCCATGGTCTAGTAGGCAGTCTCGATCAAAGCGAAAGGAGAGGGAGGCTCAAAGAAGGAAACATCAGAAGCCTCTGCCCACCCTCTACTCTGAGATTTCGCGAGGCTCAGCTTCAAAGAAGGCAAAATCCCAGCCAGTAATTGCTGCTAATTTCAGTGGACCAAAGACACTTGCAGAGATAAAAGAAGCGAAGAGGAGAACCAAGACAAATGGTGATGGCTCTGAAAGTTGCATGCCTCAGTGTTCGAGGAGGCCTAATCCTGAAGTCTTTGAGGGCCCCAAATCTTTGAATGAACTTCTCAAGGACAAGAGAAAATCTGTATCAATTGGTGGCAATATTAACGGCCCAACCAATATAACAGCAAAGCAGCAGTCTAAGCATATCATTTATCAGGTTGGGAGGGAAGTTAGTAATGGATGTTTTGATGACACCTGTTATCATGAAGCTATTGAGAAACAGGATAGGGTGCATGACAGAAGTTCTTTTGATGTTGACGGGGAGGAGGATGGTCTCCATGAAAAGATTGCTCGCATACTTGCTCGGTAGATTTTGGGTTGTTGTGAGTGATGGTTTACCCCATCTATCATCGAGTGTGGTAGAGTATGCTGCTGAATGCAATGGACATAACCTTGTTAAAGTGTCCCCTTCGGCCTTTCCCAATTTTGTGTAGAGAATGAGCATCAGTGTACATCTTGTATGCACTCATGCAGTTTTTGAAGTAAATACCATACTTTCATCTATGTTGTTTCTGGAGCTATTTAACAGGATCTATTGGCTGTGGTTTCCGATCGCATTCAACTCATTTACATCGATTAACTCTTCTCATATTATAGTGGCACGTTATCTAGCTTTTATTACTTGAATTATTCCGTGGCCACATAGTGCTATCAAATTAAACTTGGTGTAGTTGGAGGGGCAATTTGATATGATAAGTGCAGTGTATTCTGTAATCATACTCATTTTTTTTTCATGGCATTGACTATTCTGATCATCCATCTTTCTTTTCCTTCACTTTTACGTTTCAGTTGCCATTGTAAAGTAAATGAAGGCAATTTGCTTGCCGTCTGGTCCAGATGTGTTTCAGTCTGTTTGAAAGCTTTCTGATCAATAACCTAGGTCCCTTTGAGAACTTTGTAATCAGCAGCCAATGACATCCAGTAACAATCCAATGGTGATCTGTGATTGCAGTTGGCACTTGGCATTTGGATCTTAAAAACAGGAATTTCTTAGTGCGGTACCTGATAGGTAATGATTTTTTTATGAGTTTTTTTTTTTTAGTTGCATTTCTTATTTTGCAAATGTGAAAGCTCAGTGAGGTCATAGTGAGCTGCTGTAACCATGAGTGAAAATGATTTCAGTTGTCACTGAAACGAGTTCAGAGCAAATTTAATTTGTTTCCTTAAATCAAATGGGAGTCGGGGGAAATTTTCTTGAAGGTTTGCTAAAGAATCCTCACTAGTCAGAGAGTTGACTGCAGATTGGCCAGATAATTTTGGCTGAACATCCGATTGCATCACAGTCATGCTTGAGCTTTTTTCTGAGTCCCATGTGTCAACAACAGTTGTGAGTTCCTGAGCATCATGGAGACTAGGACAAGTTGGAAATGAACATGGTGAACAGCCGCAATCATTTTGAACCCTTCGATAGAAGGGGCTGGCTGGATGGGTACCTGACTTGTTCCATTGAGGTTGAAGTGGGACCTAATCCTGATATGCCCGTTTCAAATATATCAAACTTGGTCCCATGCGGTTGCATGGCTACGCTATGCGCCTCATCAATATCGACAGGATTGGAGGATGATGCATAGAGTAAGATACGTATGCAGCACCTGGCATCTAAATTATCCTCATGATATTGACATAAGAGCATCTGGTGTCAGGGATCAAGACATTATATTTGCATGTGCAAGCAACCAGCTACCAGAAGATTCTTTTGGATGTTGCTGTTGAACAAGCCAGCCATTCAGTGCCAGCTTGTGTCCGGCTTGAAGTTTGGCTACATATTATTATCAAACTAGTGACATTTGAGCCAGAGTTTTATTCTTGAAATATATGTTAGCCAAACATGTCTGGCCCTTCTTCAGGTTGATTAGCTCGATAAAATTAAATTTAAAAATATATAAATATTACTTATGTGTTGATTTTTTCGTTTTATTTGTTTATTTACTTGGAGTCTGTTTGTATGCCTGCATGGATCATCCTGGGACAATCGATGCCTGCATGGATCATCCCTAGATAATGTTCTGAAGCAACCCAAGTTTCTAAGAAGGAGATCACAGGAAACCAAAAAATGAGGGCAAGGGATTGCTTATATTTTCTCAAGATTCCAAGAGCCAGGTTATTAAAATAAGAAGCTTTCCCTCCGTGTGCAACCATGTAAATTATATTTCACAAATAAACGGTTACTTGTTTTTATGCTCAAAACTGTTGGCGGCACTTATCAAATGAGAGCGTCCTAGGTTTCTTCCCTGCCTCGTTGCCGGCTCTAGTAAAATATGTTTCTAGAGCCTTGGTAGAGAGAAAAGGGCCTTGGTTGCCCATTTTTACAAGGCCGATTTGGAAAGCCAAAAATAAAAGGAGGCTGGTTCAGTCTCGTATCTCTTCACCTGCCGCAATGATAAAGTGTTGGGGATAAACTTCTAGCAGATATGTTTCAGGACCAAAAGCATACTCAAATGAGGTACAGGAGTAACTATTTATATAATTCTGTTGAACCAGCAGTAATATCTTTGCTACACCCACCCTTGGAGTATTAAAACTTGATTTTGATGGCTCGGTTCAAGACACTGTTGTAGGGGGCAGCATTTATAATTCGTGATAGTCGGGGGAAGTTAATTGCAGCAGGAGAAAAGTAAGTGGGATCCTGAATTTGTAGCTTGGAGTGCATGTTGCATGGATATGGATAGAGGGAGATTCGGTTATAAATTGGCTTACCAATCCTTTTTCTACAAAATTAAAAAAATTTTCCTCTATAAATTAATATGTGCATGATTTCTACATGGGCAGCTGAAGTTTCCCGTACCAGGAGAAGAAAACCTGGTTGGCCGCCCAAGCTTGTAAGTGTGATTTCTTCATCTCAGAAATAGATAGGATTCATCCTATATTTTGGCTGTACATGGATGAGGTATGGTGTATTTAAGGGCTCAGGCTCGGTTATGTTTTGCAATATATATACACACGCACGCACACGCCCTCGATCAAATTAAAACTGAAATAATATGGATTTCATATTGATGATGTAGATTATTATTTATAAATTTTTTATATATTAAAAATTATATAATTTAAAATTTTTTATTTTATATATTAAATAATTGAAAATATATTTAATTTCATTTTATTTAGATCGTATCATTTGTAGAAATTTTTAGAGGATTCGATCCAATTTGGCTCTCATTGCCTCCGCGTTCTCCCGAACCTATCCCACCAAAGGCTCGCGCTGATGACCCAAAAGGGAGGTTGGGGCCGGGTCGGTCGGCAATCCTGATTTCAAAACTTGTCTTGGATATCCGAAAGGCGAAACCGGGAGTTATCAAAAAGTCGGCGGTGGGCATATTTTGGCGATGGCGGCCTTGGCCTGCCCTCCCTCTCTGGTTCTTAGGGCTTTCTGCGCTCGTTGGGGTCCTCATGGCGGAAGCGGCAGCGGTCGCAGGCTCTCGTCGAGCACCTCAATTTCCTCCTCTCCGGCGCTGCTTCGCGGTTCTCATCTCCACTCCTCCGCCGTTGCTCTCGCTCGTCGAAGGAAGAACGCCTCCACAGCACCGCCTTCGAAGCATAAGGTACCATAAACAACATCAATCCGAGCTGTAGGGTGATGAATTCATCATATGAGTCGTCCATGATTTTTTAGAAAGGGGAAAAGGATCTTTCATTTTCCCTCTCTCTGTAGATAATTTGTCATCTTACCGTTCCTTTTCATTCGGTAAAACTACTGCCGTGCTTATTTTGGGATCTGCCGAATCTTTGTGAATTATGTGGCTCTTTCTTTCCCCAGAAAATGCTGCAACATGATGAGCAGGAAGATATAAACGAAGATGCTTTTGAGGCGCTTTTTAGTCAACTTGAAGAAGATCTGAAAAATGACAGTCTATCCGACGATGGCGCCAATGATGAGATAACTGATGAAGATATGGCGAGGCTCGAACAGGAGTTGGAGGAAGCACTCGGCGATGGTGACTACGATGATCTTTCAAGAGTTCCAGCCGACAGTGTAGACGGTGATGATAAATCTGATGAAGAAGAGAGAAGGCCACAGCTCAAAAATTGGCAAATGCGGAGACTGGCTCGTGCCTTAAAGATTGGTCGCCGTAAGACTGGTGTAAGTACCATGTTACAAATCCATGGCTTTTATCATCAATTATGTTCAAACTAGATGACATTCTTAACATTCTTGGCTTTTACGGCTTCTTCTTGAGAATTTCCTTTCTATTCTGCTTGTTTGGGATGCTCCTTAATGATTTTAATGGTGATGATCGAGTATGTGCGACTATCTGATCGTTCGGAAAGGCTTAATTGTAAAGGTTGATCCTTTTTATTTTTCTCGTCTCATTCCATCTGTTATGCTTCTTTTTTTCAGATAAAAAATCTTGCATCCGAGCTTGGGCTAGAGAGGGCTTATGTGATCGAATTGCTTCGTGATCCACCTCCGAATCTGTTACTAATGTCTGCTTCTATACCGGATGAAGTAACACGAACACCTTCTGTGCCTGGAGGAAACAAGCAATCGGAATCTCCTCCTGTGACAGCCATCGATGCGGCAGAAAGCAAGCCTGAGGCAGAACTTCCCGTTCACGTAATGCGAACAAGATGGTCGACGCAAAAGAGATTGAAGAAGGTGCAGGTCGAGACTCTAGAAAGAGTTTACTCCCGAACAAAACGTCCCACGGTGAGTAAAACTGTTACGTTTGTCTATGAGTTCAAGAATTTTCCCGAGTGTTATGAGCAAGTGATTTGGCGTTGACACTGAATTTTAAAGTCAGCGCACTGACTTTGAGGCATGGATAACTTTTGCTTTCATTCAGCTCTTTTACAATCTCGAACAATTACAATCAACAGTGTAATGATGGCAGTGCTTCCTTACCGTGGATCGAGATGATCATACTGCTCATAATTTCATTTGTTCCAATAAGCTAGTGTTTGACCGATAATAATTTAGAGCTTTTTTTTTTTTAAAAAAAGAAAAAGAAAAAAGTGCGTATGATCTATTTCTACTTGAATGAAACAGGAGAATCTGCGTGTTCAGTCTATTGATATGTTTCTTGTTGCCTTTTCTTTTGTATCACTCTGCAGAATGCTATGATCAGCAGCATCGTACATGTGACAAATCTTCCATGGAAGGCAGTAGTGAAATGGTTTGAAGATAAGCGGCTCCAAGATGGTGTTCCTGAGCATCGTGTACCCTATCGGAGATCCACCCCTGAGACCATCTCTAGTAGTTGAGTCCACTGGATGCCTTTCGTGATATTATGTCCAAGTCTTTCTGTTTTCAAGACTCCTAGTTTCTTCGGGATCTATACTGCTGGAAAATTCAAAGAGCTACGAAGTCGATGGGTTCAAGCAACATAGAGTGACAACTGGGATTGTAGTTGAACGAACCTATAGTTGAGATATAACTCCTGATTTGATGTCTCATACCCTGACTTCTTCACTAGGTTGTGCTGCTAATACTAGTTTTGATGGCGTTCAAGCATTGCAAGCGTGATTTTTCAAGTTTGCTTGCCGTTTTACAATGTATCTAGTCTTGTACCGAGCAGTGGTAAATAGTAAATAGTTGTTTGTCCCCCTTCCTGCCACTGTTAGAGGAGACGACTTGGAGAATTTAAGTTAGCTGTAGTTTAACATGTTTTTATTGAGACTGGCCTGAGCATGAGATATCCTTATATAAGTGATGAGGCATTTTCAGGATAAGAAAGTTGAGTTTTCAAGGAAAAGATTGGACAGATATAAGAAGGATTTATCCCTTATTTTAGGTATGACAATGTGGATGACACCAAGTTAAGTTGCGTGAGATGGAGGGTTCTTTCTTTGTGGTTGTACTGGGGTGCCCGATATTGATCTAAGTGCGATCATGGTGTAATGGATTATCAGAGAAAAATATGTCGTAATGAGATGTAATATTCGATGATTAAGTGGGTTTAAACGCTAATTATTACATTGTCTTCTTCTTTCCAAAATGCTAGAATGTTCTACACCTCTTATGCTGGTGATATGTCATAACATGATTAGTTCCAATGTTGGCATAGCTGAAGTTTGAACGTATTCTGTGTTATAAAATTTCAGAGATTATTCTGGAACCCTTCTCCTCTCTTTTTTTTTTTCCAACAATTTTCTATCAATGTTAATGCTGTTACACTACTAAAGTTTAGCATCATGGCTGTTTGAACAGCTTGTAAAGATCGTCAACCCTGTTAACAGACATGTCGAATATTCTAGTGATCTTGTAGCTTTCAGTTATATGGACTATTTTATGACGCCAAGTAGTTTGCTTCCGGAGCCTTGTAAGTCTTGTGGTGCGGTCCAATTTGGACATGTTGAGGAGCATTGGTTACCAACCAACACTCGCCCGCCGCCGCCCTTCCGCCCAAAAAATAAGAAGCATTGATTTGTTGGGAACAAACTGAAGATGGAAACCTCGTCAATCTTCCTACAGACATAAAATTCAACTTCAAAATTATTGCATATGACTATTAAATTGAAGACTGCAAAACTACGAAACCGAAGAGTGCAAACTTATTATCTCTGATTTTGAAATTGAATTTCAATTGATTAAAATCGCACGAAGGTTGAATTTTATGATTCAAGATTCGACAGCTCAAGGAAATGGCTTGATCAAAACTTTCAAGAGTAGTTTTAAATACCTTGGGGCCTGAATGATCCTGTATGACCTAGTGGTTTGGTCATGAAATCTAGAGCTTTTTGTAGCTGGGTTTGATCTGGATGGTGCCAGCTTTGCATCCACACCGGATAATCTGCTGCAGTTTCTGTCAAACCTTTTATTTGTTTTGGTGTTAACCTTTCGAAGCCAACAAATTAAATAGCCAAGTGCAGGACATGCCACACCATAACCGTCGAGCTCTATTGGGGGTCGGCTAAGAGTATCAACATCTTTCAAGAAGTTTTACTCGATGCAGAATGGGTATGGTTAACCGCTGGATCATATTAATTATTTAGGCATTTGGCCAAAAACAAGGGAAAAAGAAGAAGAAGAAATTAGTTTGTTGGAGCCAGTCGTTAGGACATAAATTTTGTCGATCTTGGGACATAAAATTCAACTGGAGGATAGGACTGGAAAATTGTCGTATCTGACCATCAAACTGAAGACTGCACAATTATCGTACGCGATCGGAAACTGAACACCGCAGACGCATTGTTATCTTACTTGAAATCGAGTCACGGAGAGGGACCTGGAAGTTTGAAACCGTTTCCAGGACGCGCGCTTGATCGGAACGCTTTGGGACTTTGAACCATCCTGTTCCACCTGGTGGTTTGATGCGGTGCGGACACAAAGTCTGGAGCTCTTTTGCAAGTGGTCGTGATTTGGATTAACCTGGAGCATCTATTGTAATCTTAACCTCATGAAGTCAGTCGATTAAGAGTAGCAATATGCAATACCATAACCGTCGAGCATTGTGCCTGACTTGTTGGTGTCGGCTGCAGGTATCTCCATCTTTCAAGAAATTCTACTGGATTTAAAAGAGGTATGGTCGAGTACTAGTTCTGGGTAATGATTTAGGCATTTGGCCAAGCTTAGCATCCGTGATGCTTAAAATCTCTAATTTTGGACTGTTCTACATCGCATGGGGTGGTCAAGATTGGACAAAATCAAGTATATTCTGGTTTTGATTCAAAATCTAATCCATCATTACTTGGCCTCCCGTTGGTCTTTGATTATAAATCAACAAGATATTAGGTCAGCACACTCAACATCTCCATCTGCGAAGGAAGGCTATAATGTTTCTTTTAAGCGCCAAAATTGGAAGGCTTGGATGATGCTCGCGTTTTTTCAGTTAATGACAACTGGAAAGTTCAAAAATTCTTTAATCAGAAATAAAAGAGCACAACTAGAAACTCAAAAGCATGCAAAACTAGAGGTATAGGAAAAGAGAGACTGCAGATGAATTTTCTGGGTAAAAGCTTGGTGCCGAAATTGGTTTTATGATCCAATACTAGGAATCGAACAGCATTAACTTATTATTATTATTATTTTTTTCGCTGCCTAATTTGTTTTGTTTAAATTGCAATCCATCTTGAAACCAATATAATTAACAATTTTTAATGCAAGGTTTGTAGATCATTACCTGGTCATCTATTAATGTTTTAAAAAAATGCATCACCTTTATTTGAAAAGCAGAGTTGCATCTTGTCTGGTGAAAAATTTTACAGTTTCTTGCTTCAGTTAAAATCTGTATCTTCTTGTCATCCCTTACATAAAAAAGTTTGATCGGATGCATACGGTCGGGGAGTTCCACCTTGGTATTGCGTATTTTCGCTTGCTAATTAGAATTTAGAAGGGTTTGCTCAATGCCCATCGGTGTATAAATCTTCGCAGGCCGTGACGAATGAACCGGTAAATCCATCATGTTTTGTACTTCATTGAGGGATTTATCTTGCAGACTATGTTATTAAAAGATCGTGGTCACATGGCTCGGGTCCGACAACTCCCACCAGGCACGGACAATAGCTCAGCATAAGAAATCAAATGTGCCGCACTAATATAGTATCCAAAAACCATCGGACCTAGTTTTTACCAACCTTGATGTCGCTATCAATCGACCATTCTATCCGCCTCCATATTTGTCGTCCTTTGAACGTCGTTTATATATTAGGAGAAGACTGTGGAACGATCACGTATTTATCCTTCTTAGGGTAACTCTCCCTGTTCCTCTCATCACGGAATCCTGTATCGGGGGGAGAGAGAGAGATGGCGGGGCTGCAGAGATCTGTTCAGACCTTCAGGAGGTCTGGCTCATCCGGTTTGGTATGGGATGATAGGTTCTTCTCAGGGGAGATGAAGAAAGAGGAGGAAGGCTTGGAATTCGGGGAGCTGAGGCAATCTCAAAGCGTGGGATCTATCGGGATGATGAAACGTAGCCGCAGCATCGGCATGCAGCCATTTCGCACCGCGCACGTCCCACCTTCCATGGATCCACCTTCTCCTGAGGTCTCCGGGTGCATGCTCTGTGGAATTTTTGGGAGGCAGAGGAGGACCAAGCCATCAAAGCCTCGAAGGCACTAGCCCGCCGGGATCGGCGATGGTATGGCATGGCATGCTTGGTTCAGCTTCATTTCTGTCCATATATATATATATATATATATGTCTATGTCGTGATCAACTTGTCTTTTGGTGTTGGAATGTTGAAATTTTTGAGGCTATGAATTCTGGATGGATGCTAAAAGCGTTGCTAGCTTGTCTCTACCTTTAGATCTACAAGGGTTAGTTTCACGGGTTGAACCAGTTTTAACCTTTTCAGTTTCCGTTGCTGCTGCTTCGCTCATGTTGGAGAGCCCGCCCCATGGGGACTGTCTAGAGAAGTGTCTCCAGCGGTAAGAGCAAGGTTTTAAATCGTTTGGGGTAGGAGTTTTCAGATTTCTCCATGGCACCATTGTGGTGCCTCAGCCCGGCGGCTGTGTCTCGGTCGATGGATACCTTTCGTCTTCCTTCCCTACATCTTTCTTTTCATTTCCATTTTTCTATTTTTCTTCCCCCTCCCTTCGTTTCTTTCCCTTTGTATTTGTTTCCTATTTTCCTTCTCTCTTTCCTTTCTTCTTCTTCGTTGTTTCCTTCGTACACTTTTTTCTCTTTATTCCTTTCTCTTTTATTTTTATTATTATTTTTCTTTCTTTATATAGATAACTTTCTGAGTTTTGATTCCATCTCGGTCTTATTTCCTTATAAAAATGAAACGAAATGGCCGGAATTCCCCATTCTGTTAGGACTTGAATTCTTGATGTAAAAAATTGCTTGCAATTAGTAATTCTTCGATTAGGACTTTATATTTATCTTTTAAAATATATGTATACATGTATGGAATAATTTTCTTCTCTTTCTTTCTTAAGAAGTACGCGGTACGTGCTTTCATCCGGCTTTAAAGTAGTTTTGCTTAGAAAAAGCAGTACCATTCGAATTTCCCTCTGTTAGTGATGCATATGGCTTTCATGATTGGGGCTTCGAACAGCTTTACCGGAACAGATAAAACTATTAGGATCTCTCCCTGCAATTGTAAAGTGAAATATGAGCCTCCATGAGCGTTCTTTTTAAACCGGTCAATTGAAATCAGCTCAATGAGCTTTAACCCATTTATTTGAGGATGGCATTTGGGTTAAAGGTTGTCTAATTAATATATGATGTTAATACCTACAATTAGCTCTCCTGTACTGTGAAACTAATTGTAGACTAGAGAGAGAGAGGGGGGGGGGTCAAAAATGGAATCATCGATTAAACTAAGGCCAGTTGTTGGGAAGTTGTGCTAATAATAATCAATGGTCGTATCACAAGACTTTATCTTGGGTAGTTGATTTGACAAACCCGTTGGAAGGACCTGAATTAGCACATATTGGCTAATTTTTATATATTTCGTTATTTTCTTATAATAATGCAGATGTAATTGTCACCACCGACTTTGTCATTAAATATTGGCGTCTGATGCTCATCAAACTCATCTAGCTAGCAATCAATTTTTAGATTGTTATCAAGGGTGCGTGTACGTTACCACATCAACATGCAATCTGCCCTGCCGCCCATAGATTAATATCGGACGTATTCGTGGCGGCATGTGGCACGGTCCATGTCCAGAATGTTCGATATTTTGTGCGTACCGTGTATGCTTGAGGTGCGGAGATGATTTCAGTAGCCGATGGGCTCACCATCCTTCAAGTTTTGATCTGGTTTAAATCCATCCTTCGCTGGGTTTTGTCTTTATGGCTACTCACGGACATGCGGATAGAAACCCCACTCGGGGGTTCGCGATGGATATTAGCCTTACCTACGTCACATCCTCTCTCATGATATATCCCTCTCTCTCTCTCTCTCTCTCTAATAGTAATGGTCTCTTGTCGCGATCGATATTAGACAAACCATTCAAGTACAACTTTCTTCTCAACTAATAAATCGAAGGATGGCCCCACCCTTTTTTCATCACAAAAAAAATAAAAAATAAAAATTCATGCTAAGTCGCGCGGTAATCACCGTTGAAAAAAAATGTTTCACGGGAAAAAATGTCATGGACCATGGACCGATCAATCCTAAATACTAAATAGTGATTGTGGTTATCGAGAGCTATGGAAAGAGCTGACAGAGCAAGGCTTCTAATCGGAGTTATCCAGGATATTGATCGCAAAGAGGAACAGGCCATGTCTTCAGAGCAAGATAGAGAGCCGGCCGAGAGATGCTTCCAGAATGAGACTTCATCAAATATATTGTGCGGTGGAAGGATGTTGGAGATGAAGGACAAAAATCAAATGGCTTCGGGAAGGTGATTGCA
This sequence comes from Cocos nucifera, assembly GCA_006176705.1. Classification (NCBI taxonomy): domain Eukaryota; kingdom Viridiplantae; phylum Streptophyta; class Magnoliopsida; order Arecales; family Arecaceae; genus Cocos; species Cocos nucifera. Next base: position 660,705 of record QRFJ01000885.1, on the reverse strand, counting down.
ACACATCGTCCTTTTATATGTCGGCAAATTTCAAAAGGAAATTGAACTAGATTCCTTCAGGGTAGTGGAATGGGATGGAGTTCACAGATAAGGAAGATATATGTAAAGGATTCTTTCTTTCTTTTTTTCCCATCAAAAAAAAAAAAAAAAAGAGAAGGATTTTTTATGAACCCAAGGAATCTTTGGTTGACCTTGATTGGCAGAACCTTTACCCCTCCATCCCAAACTATATTGCCTCCCTTCACGTTAGAAGAAGTTAAAGCGGCTGTTGATAGCTTCACAGTGTGCTTGGATCAGCGATTTTGAGACTTATTAGAAAATGACCTCTTTGCCCTCTTCTAGCTACTTCATGACTGCAGGTTGGACTTGGAAGATTGAATTATACAATTTTGTCAATTATCCAAGAAAAAGATGTATTTCACCAACGTATGCCACCGTGGTGGTAGCCTAGTAGAACGGATCTTCTATTCTAACTAACTAATCCAAGTTTGAGTCTCCATGGATGTAGGAGTTTTTATTAAATGCTAGATTTAAATGATCTACGGTGATTCGATCTGGCAGCCTGGACTGAAGGTCTGGTAGAGCTAAGGATGACGTATTCATCCGATATGAATTTTTTTTTGTACATGATGGGGAGCGATGGAGTGGAGGCTCTCACCTCCAATATGGGATGATTTGATCCGGCAGTCTGGATTGGAGGTCTGGTGGAGCTGAATCCGATATGAATTTTTTCTGTACGTGATGGGGAGCGATGGAGTGGAGGCTCTCACCTCCAACATGGGTTTCTCCTATGCATCTGATATGAATTTTTTCTATACGTGATGGAGAGCGATGGAGTAGAGGCTCTCACCTCCAACATGGGTTTCTCCTGTGCATCGGCGGAGTGGGGGCTCTCATCTCCAATATGGGTTTCTCCTGTGCATGGTGGAGTGGGGGCCCTCATGGTCATGTCCAAAAGGGGTTGCCATGCCGGGAGCCTCTTCTTACTCCATTATATATATATATATATATATATATATATATATATATATATATATATATATATATATTATATATATATATATATATATATATATATATATATAAACTCTTGCATATATACCTCATCTATGGTTGTATAGAAATCCTCGCAAAGGTGCTAGCTAACCATCTTCAACCTCTCCTTTTTAAACTAATTGATGAGGCATAGACAGCTTATGTCAAAGAGAGATGCATCATGGACAATATTCTGTGTGCCAATGAGAACCTTCATCATGCAAGGAAACTTAACTCGTAAAGATTTGCTTGTAAGCTTAATTTCATAAAGGCTTTGATAGAATTAGTCCTTCTTGCAATATTAAGCTTCTCTTGTTTAGGAGGTTTCCTCCTAGATGGATTAGCTAGGTCTCTAACTTTTTTCCCTCCAGCAAGATTGCAATGAATGTGAACGGAGAGCTTGGAAATTGGATTTTTTTTTTTTTTTTTTTGTAGGTGTGGCCTAAGGCAAAGAGATCCTCTCTCCCCCTTCTCTTTATTTTGGCTATCGACCAACTTGCCGGGATGTTGAATGCGGCAGCTTCTGAAAAAATTTATGAGGGATTGGATGATCCTTGGATATTTGGTGGTTCAAAGATTTCTCTGGTCTTTCTCAATAAGCAAAGAAATTATTTTGCTACTTTAAAGATCATTCTCTATTGTTTGGAGCTCATCTTGGGTACGTCTGTTAACTTCCAGCAGGGAAGCTCGATATCCTTCAATGGCCGAAGTCAGGAAGGGAATGGGAGTCTGGTGTGTGCTTAGTGGTTGAACCGCAAAGAGGTCTTTCAAATACCTAGAGTTATCTCTAAATGGCTCCAAACCTTCGAAGTCAGACCGGATGCATATGATTCAAAGAACTGAAAACATGCTTGCACCGTGGAAAAGTAAACACCAATCCTTTGCTGGCAGACTTAAGCTTTATTAATTACTCGATCATCACATCTGTCCCCCTTTCTAATTACATGTCTCTCTTCAAGCTGCTGGTATGGGTGATTAAGAAAATCGATCAGCTTAGAAGATCGTTAATTTCTTTGGACCGAGGCAGCTTCGTCGAGTGGACTCCCTTGCAAAGTGATTTGGGAAAGCACCTGTCTTCAATAGGAGGAGGGAGGCTTAGGACATCAACCAGCCAAACATTGTACTCTTGACGAAATAGGGATGGAGATGCATCAAAAATGATGCTGGCACTTGGTGGAAGCAAATCGAATTCGCTGAAAAGATGTTGCCAAATCCTTACCGGCGTCTTGGAACATAATCCTTTGCAAGATTGGGAATGGGGAAAAAAATACTTTGCTTTGGAAAGATACTGGTTGTGTGACCCTTTGCCCACTTGCTACTTTATGCTCGCAACTTTAAGAAAATGGGAACCGTGGCTAACTTCGTTAATAGAGGCCCGTCTTCGTGGTTCTTCAGATTTTCTAATCATCCTCCAAATGATGAACTTAAGATCCAGTCAAATCTGTTGAGATCTTTGCTTGCTCAAATAAACCTTAACGAGGAGGATGATAGGATCGTTTGGAAAGCAAGGCAATAATGGAACCTCCTCGACCGCTTCGATGTACGAGTTTATCAACACAAGAGGTCTAAGGTGTAGCTTTGCCCCTTCTTTGTGGAGTATGAAAGCTCCACCAACAGTAAGGTGTTTTTTACGCCGTCACTGAGAAACGACCAGATCAACACTCATTTTGTTATCGAAACTTGGGGTCCATTTGATTAGAATATATTAAATTATAAAATAATTTTAAAAAATTATTTATCTAAAAAAATGGTTATGAAGAAAAATAATTTTTATCATATTTGATTGATGAAAAAAATTATTTTAAAAAATGATACCGAAAAAAAATTATTACGTTTGATTAGAGATAAATTTACATAGAAATATGATTAAATTTATAAATATACCCTTCAACATAAAATAAATTTTTAATATTGGATAGCATTATCATCTCAAATTAATTTTTATTTAATGACTATAATTCATAATCCTTTGCATAATACCATATTCATATTAATTTTTTTGAAAAAATTCTTTATTGAATGCATTTGGAAAGACATTAGAATAAATTTAATAATAACATATGTAGCTTTATTGAGGGTATTTTTGTCATGTATGGATTACCATCATTTAAAAATTTATCAAATACCAACTTTTCATAATATTTATTTTATCTTCTCTCTCCAAAAAATAAATATGGAGCCTACCATTTTTTTTACTATTTTCTTTTTTTACTTTTCAGACCTAACATTATAATCTAATATGAAAATTATTTTTCAATGTCAAATTATCCTCAACCAAACAGACCCTAAGGGAGCCTCCTGATCGCTGAGACTATGGACCACTTGTTTTCAAGATTGCGGATAGCAATTTGCATTATGCTTGGGGTGCTACAATCTCATGGATCATTTGCAGGATTTTGTTCGAATTTGTTATGAATGATATGATATGAGAAGTAAAGAGATAAAAAAAGAAAATATATAAACACAATAATTTATGTGGTTTGACAGTATGCTTACTCTATGGGCAAGGATAGAGCAAAAAAATTCTACTATAATAAAATAGAATACAAAAATAATGATTATCTCTTAAATTCAAAAATTTTAATGCACCTAGATCTCACATATCTAAAATTCTCTCTCTTTTCTTTTTCTCTATTGGTGGTGGCATAGCATGAAAATATATATAATAAGATAAAAAAAATTAGAAAAAAAATATTCATAAAATAAATTATTAGTTATGACTGATTTTTTTGATAGATTTTCTTAATTGTCAAGATCGTACTACTGATTATGACTGATTTTTTTGATAAATTTTCTCCATTGCCAGTATTATAGTTGATCCTTAATTATCAAAATCTTGATTTGATTTTATCATTTCTTTCCTTTTTTGACTTGAATCCATAAACTCAATATGATTGGGATTATTCTATCAGATTAATACCAAGTACATCATGTCCTTTTTATATATAACTAACGTACTAAAAAAAAACTTAACTTACAATTTTAGAGCCACATAACAAAATGGGATAAGACGGAATTTTCCCAAAGTGGCTGGGCCGGTGGTGCTAATGCTCACTGGAGCTATTACATGGATAGAATTTTTGTATGCCACTTTGGCTTCTGTGGCATTTAAAGCTCTGCATCTCTTCAACCTTTAGTCCAACTTATGCGATGAAGGCTCACTAGTGGAACATGGAAAAGCTTTGCGCAAAATTAAAACAGTTCCGGCAGAGACCCGATCCACCACCCGAGTCATTAATCAAATTCTGAGAGTAGTTTTCTTTCTAAAAATTCTGCTTTAAGCCTGCAATTGCTACTGTCATTCTGAAAACTACCTAGCAATGCCGTAGTTTTCTAGTGGGACCTGCAACCTCTTTTGATCCGTAACTTTTCCCCTTTTACTATGTATATATTCTCTGTTGTTGATAAAAGCTGGGCGGCTTCTGGCCTCCCATATTCATCAAAAAGTTTGTGGTTGTTGAGAAGATTTTTGAGTTGATTTTTGCAAAAGAAGAGAAGGTTTTGGAGCTGCGCTCTCGTGCAGATGTGGCCCTCGAAAGGTGGTGCAGGTAATAGATTTCATGTATTTTACATCTATGCCAGTGGTGTGTGGTATGTCGGGCTGACAAAAGGAACAAATTAGATCCATCGTGAGAGTAGAATTTAATTTCTATGTTAGACCGACCTGCAATCTACCAGAATTTTTTTTTTTTTTTTTCTATGTAAATTAAAAAGATGAGGTTTAAGCATTGACATCTTTTACCCTTTTTTTCTGAAGTACCCGTGATACCAAAATTTTATGGGGACGCTGCACTATTTCTTCCCCGTAATGGAGGAGGACTTGAGGTCTGACTCGAGGCTTATCATTCCCATTATGAAGACAACGTGACATGATTTTTCCCACGCATCCCCTGCTTTAAATCAAAGATATGATGCCAGCAAACTTAAGTCTTACTACTGCATCTGACTTCTTTTGGTGCATCTGGCATATGTTCACATATTTCCTCCAAGAAAATATGATGTGTTTCTGCTCCGCTTGTTGGGTTTGGTTGTGATCAATGTGCTCATGCCTTTTGTTTTAATTGAGTCCAAGAAATTGTGGATGCGTGGCTGCTTCATCCTACTTGGGCCTGCTTTTATGCCATAACGTATGGTTCAGTTTTTCCTTGTTCGGTAGTAGGTGAACTAAAAAGCCACACAATCTCCAGAAATATTTTGTTGTTAGGTTTGGATGCAATGGTTGTGGCAGGGTAACTTTCTAGACATATAATGAAGGAAATTTGTTTTACTTTAACAAATATGTGCAGGTCAGAGAGAGATCACATATCGCGAACTAGAAAGATTTTATATGATACTTGCGAATTCTGTTCCTCATGCATCCTGTCTCCCCCATTCACTCGCAGCAGTTTCTTCTGCTTCGATTTTGTTCCTTTTTAGACGGAGGAGAACAACGATCACGCCATGTTTCTCTGTAGAGAGTTTCTGGTTAGCATGCAGTGAGTCCAAATCGATTTTTATGGAGGAGATATTTCGTTGGAGGGCCTGGGATCGAAATAGGAATGAATGGCTCTCATTCCAACCATACTCAATCCTTACTGTTGGGGATAAATCCCGCTCCTGCCAAAGTCAAGTTCGGCACCCAGCCTGATGCGGTCAATAGCCATGGAAGAGCCTCAGCGGACGCGTGTTAGCCAAACTCCTACATCCGATCGAACTTCTCAGCGGCCGGACCTCAGCCGAAGTCCTTTAAACTGACCGAACTCTCAAGCGGCCGGGCTACATACTCCCAACGGCAGAACTCCTCAAGCGACCATTCTTTCGGCTGGTCAAGCTCCTTCGGACAACCAGCGCCCGAACTCCTCAGCAGTCGGCAGCGGGTCGAACTACTTAGCTGCCGAACTACTTCTGATTACTCAATCGCCGAGCTTCGATCAGACTCCTGCAAAAGCTGAACTGTCTCTACGTCGTTACAGCCAGGCGCCTGCAGGAGCCTAACTCTCCCCAAAGCTTCCTCTCGGGCCGAGCTTCTAAGAAAGCCGGACTCTTTACGGAACCCTCCAGCGATCGGGCTTATACGAAAGTCGGGCTCCATGCGAACTTCGGCCGACCGAGCTCCCAGCGAACCTTCTCCAACGACCGAGCTTCTAAGGAAGCCGGGCTCCCTACAGACTTCTTCAGTGGACGAGCTTCTCAATGGCCGAACTCCTTATGATGGATTACTGCAGGCGATCTCACTACGGTTACATGATAATAACGATCGATATTTATCGGCAATAACGATCGATAATAATGATTGGCAATAACGATCGGCATTTATCGACAATAACGATCGGCAATAACGACCGACATTGATCAAGACAGTTACGAACGCCCATTAACCAAGGCGGTTACAACAAGCTCCCTCTATAAAAGGACCCTCCGAATACACTGAAGCCAGGTTCTGAAAACCCTTTTCTTCTCCTCTATACTCTATCGAGCACTTCCATTCCTGTTGACAGGAAACTAACTTGAGCGTCGGAGGGTCTTGCCGGAGCCACCCCCCACCAATTCCGAGCGAGACTTTATTTTGCAGGTCTCCCGACGGCAGCCTCTTCGGCCTCAACTCCAGCGACGATAAGTTTCTGCGTCAACAGATTGGCGCTAGAAGGAGGGCCCATACCGACAAAGATTCTTCTCTTAAAGAAGGCCGGTGTTCCTTTGTTCTTAAAGGAGTGCTCAATAGATCTCTCTTCTTCTTAAGTCAAATTCCCTTCCAAAAAAAAAAGATGCCCCCCAGGAGAGCCTCCACCCGAAGATCGGCGGCCTCCGCGGCCCGGTCTCGTTCGAGTCCGTCCGCTCCTGCTCCGGTCGCAGTGACTCAGGCTCATTCCGCAACCCGACGATCGGCGGCCTCCGCGGCCCGATCCCGTTTGGGTCCGTCCACTACCGCTCCAGCCCCGACGGTCCAGGCCGCAGTAGATGCTTGAACAGTTCAACCTGCTCGTCCAGTAGGTTCGTGGCCTTACTGAGGCAGTTCAGACGGTGCAGGCCATGCATCAGCCAGCCACCGTACCAGACCTACCGGTGCAAGATTCTCCAGAGCCGAGTGGTCCGATCCAAAGGCAATCGATATGGGCTACCCGACCTCCAATCCCCGAAAAAGAAAAGCAACGAAAGGAGAGCCCTTGTTCGAACCATAGCTCGTCCCAGGGAGAAGCATTTTATCCGTCCAGTAAGAAGACTTTGGAGATAAGAGGCCATGAAGATCTTCTGGATCAAAGGCTCTTAGAAATGAGCCGACGAATCGAAGAACTCCACCATGCTCCTTCCTCATACGGTAATGAGATCCGAATCGACCCTCCATTCTCACAGAAAATTATGCAAGAACCAGTCCCGCCGAACTTCAAACTCCCACAGTTCAAGAGCTATGATGGGACCACTGATCCGGTCGACCACTTGGAAGCCTTTCGAACGACGATGCTGCTCCATGGCGCACCAGACGCCATCCTGTGCTGGGCTTTTCCCTCTACTCTTAAAGGAGCCGTCAGAAACTGGTACTCGACACTCAAGCCGAATACCATCCTATCGTTTGACCAAATGAGTCGATAATTCACGGCCCACTTCGTTAGTAGTCGACGTCCACGCCGAAGTTCGGACTCCCTAATGGCTATCAGGTAGAAAGAGGGGGAATCCATCCGTGCTTTCATTTCTCGATTTAATACTGCTGCGCTAAAGGTCCGAGACATGGACCAGTCGGTCACCATGGCCGCTCTCAAAAGCGGCCTTCAGAAGAACGATCTATTGTTCTCCCTGAAAAAAAAGCCTCCCAGGGACTTTGCCGACATGCTAGCTCGGGCCGAAAGTTATGCCCGGGTAGAGGAGGCTTTCGAGGCTAAGGACGGCGAAGTCAGCGGCAAGCGGCTAATCGATAGGCTAGATAGATCCGTCGAAGAAAGAAAGCGGACTAAAGCTCGACCGCGCTCCCAAACTCTCCCTGTTCGCGAGCAAGCCCGGACTCCTCCTCATGCTCGAAAGCGGGGAAGCCCTGACGGAAGGCTGCGCCGAGGTTCTCCTCAGCGCCGAAGTTCTCCCCGATGATGACGATTTCATAACTACACCCCCCTTAACACCCCGAAGACTCAAGTTCTGATGGAGATCCGAGAACGGCTTCCGAGACTAGAGAGAATGCGTTCCCATCCTTACAAGCGTAATCCTAACAAGTTCTGCCTTTACCATCGCGACCATGGTCATGACACTAAGGAGTGCATTCAACTCCAGGACGAGATTGAAGAGCTCGTCAGGCGAGGCAGACTAAGTCAATTTCTTCGAAGACGGCCTGAGGAGGTGGAAGATCGGCCGAGAACGATACCGCCAAGTGGAAAAAACCAACAAGAGGATCGGTCGTCCATTGGCGTCATCAACACTATCTTAGGAGGACCTCGACAAAAGAAAGCCAGCAAGGCTCGAAGGAATCGATGAAGAAATAGGAGGAATTATGGAGCCTATAGCCTTCACTGAGGAGGACGGCTAGGGAATCCACTTTTCCATATAACGACGCAGGTTGTAGTTTCATTGAATATTGCTGATTACGATGTACGCCGCATTCTCGTAGATAATGGAAGCTCAAGCTGATGTATTGTTTTACGATGCCTTCTCAAAAATGTCCCTACCTGACGATCGATTGGGGCCGATGAATTCTCCGCTAATCGGATTTGCTGGCGACACTGTACCAGTCGAAGGTATCATAACTTTGACTATAGCAGCAGGGGCAGCACCCAAAGCAAGCCAAAGGCTCGGGTCGACTTCCTAGTTGTAAAGATCCCATCCGCCTATAATGCGATCCTCGGTCGACCTGGTTTAAATGCACTCCGGGCGGTGGTATCGACTTATTACTTGAAGATGAAGTTTCCTACGAGCCATGGGGTTGGAGAAGTCAGAGGAGACCAGGCTCTAGCAAGGTATTGTTACTCGATCGCCTTGCATAAGGGAGATCGGCCCGATCCCCTATCTTGTTGACGGACTGGACGTCCGCGATGACCTCAATGAAGAACGAGGTTGAGCCGGCAGAGGACCTCATCTCTGTGTCCTTGAATGACGAAAGCTCGGAGCATATGGTGCAGATCGGTTCCAGCCTGGCGGCCGAGGTTCGGGGGTAGCTCGTCGCTTTCCTCAGAAGAAACACGGACGTCTTCGCTTGGACCCCAGCGGATATGCCAGGAATCGACTCCGAGGTCATGGAACATCGGCTGGCCATCGACCCAAAATATCGATCGGTAAGAGAAGAGCTACGCCAGCATACCCCGGAGAGGCAGAAAGCGATCGCTGAAGAAGTAGATAAACTCCTTAAAGCTGGACTAATCCGAAAAGTTCACTATCCGACCTGGGTTTCGAACGTGGTTCTTGTCAAAAAGACAAACAACAAGTGGAGGATGTGCGTCGACTTCAAAAAGCTGAACAAAGCTTGTCCAAAGAATAGTTACCCCCTGCCCAGGATCGATCAGTTGGTGGATGCAACCTCGGGTCATGAGTTCCTCACCTTTATGGATGCCTTTTTTGGTTACAACCAGATACGCATGGTGCCTGAAGATGAAGAAAAGACCGCCTTCATTACTAACCGAGGTCTTTATTGCTACAAAGTCATGCCTTTTGAACTCAAGAATGCGGGGGCAACGTACCAGCATTTGGTCAATAAAATTTTCAAGGAGCAGATCGACCGCAACATGGAGGTGTACGTAGATGACATGCTTGTCAAAAGTCGAACTTCAATAGACCATCTGGCCGATCTTGAAGAGACCTTCGGTGCACTTAGGAAGTACAAGATGAAGCTGAACCCAACCAAATGCGCCTTTGGCGTAACCTCCAAAAAATTTCTTGGGTTCATGGTGTCGAAGCGAGGAATCGAGGCAAACTCCCAAAAAATCTGAGCTATTAGGAAAATGACCACTCCAAAGACGATCAAGAAAGTTCAGCGCCTGGTCGGGAGGGTGGCGTCCCTAAATCATTTCATTTCAAGGTCGGCTGAACGTTGCATGCCCTTCTTCGAGGTTCTCAGGCGACCAAAGGACTTCAACTGGATGGTGGAGTGTCAACAAACGTTCGAGGAGCTCAAAAACTACCTCGGCACGTCCCCACTGCTGGCAAAATCGAAGCATGGAAAAGAATTGTTCTTGTATCTAGCTGCCTCCTCGGTGGCCCTGGCAGCAGTCCTTGTTAGGGAAGAAGCAAAGACGCAATGACCGATCTACTACGTGAGCCGAGTCCTGAGGGACGCGGAGATCAGATACTCAAGGATAGAAAAAGTGGCTTACTATCTCATAATTGCTGCCAGGAGGCTCCGACCTTATTTTCAGGAGCACACCATAACGGTCCTCACAGATCAACCAATAAAAGCAGTTCTCCACCGAGCAAACGCTTTCGGAAGAATCACAAAATGGGCAATTGAGCTTACGGAGTTCGACATCAACTACCAGCCCAGGTCATCAATCAAGGCTCAGATACTGACGGATTTTGTAGTAGAGTGCACCATTCCAGACGAAGCCGAACTTGAATCAAGCGAAATAGATACAAAAGCAAGATCGAGCCTTGACGAAGCCGAACCATCACAACCGAACTTCCCTGAGGAAAGCGCCGACCTCTCTGAAGGTTTCTAGGTTCTGCACGTGGACGGTTCATCCAACTCCACTGGAGCTGGTGCGGGGTTGGTCTTGGTCAGCCCCGAGGGAGTTGTCGCCGAGTATGCGCTGCGCTTCGAATTCTCCGCTACCAATAATGAAGCCGAATATGAAGCACCAATTGCTGGATTAAAAATAGCAAAGAAGCTAAAAGTAAATCGGCTTCGAGTCTACAGTGATTTCCAACTAGTGGTCGGCCAAGTTGGTGGCAACTTCGAAGCAAGAGAGGAGAGCATGGTGAGATACCTCGGGAAGGTGAAGAGTTTGACCCCGACCTTCGGCAGTTTTGTCATTCAGCATATCCCAAGGACAGAAAATGCGAGAGCCAATTTTCTTTCCAAACTGGCCACTTCGGCTCCAGCCGAACTGCCCAAAGAAGTGTTTCTGAAAATTATGAAGTACTCGACCACAGAAGAATCCTCAAGACATCCTACTGAGACGGAATTCGAGCCCAGCTGGATCGATCCATTGGTCGCGTACCTTAAAGAGGGGGTTCTTCCTCACGACCAAAAAGAAGCTCGGAAACTCAAGAATCAGGCCTCCCGCTATGTCTTATACGAAGGCAAGCTGTATAAAAGGTCGTACTCCCTCCCATTGTTGAGATGCCTCTCCGACCTTCAGAGGCTAATCTTGCACTATGGGATGTGCACGAAGGACTTTGCGGAAGCCACTTAGGAGCAAGGTCTTTGTCGCTAAAGTTACTTCGGCAAGGGTATTACTGGCCGACCTTATTTCGCGATTCTGTGGAATACGTAAAGAGGTGCGACCGCTGCCAGAAAAATGCTAGTGTGCAGAGGCGGCCGGCATCCGAACTCACTCCGCTCAATTCACCTTGGCCGTTTGCGCAATGGGGAATGGATATACTCAGCCCTTTCCCAACAGCATCGGGACAGCGGAAGTTCCTCTTGGTCGCGATTGACTACTTCACCAAGTGGGTCGAAGCTGAACCACTCGCTAAAATTACCGAGGCCAAGGTACAGGACTTTGTTTGGAAGTCACTAGTTTGCCGGTTCGGCCTGCCCCGAACCCTTATAACCGACAACGGGCGACAGTTCGCCGGGGCTAGGTTCGCCGAGTTCTGTGAAGGATTAAACATCTCCCAGCGCTTCACCTCTGTGGCTCATCCGCAGGCTAATGGGGAAGCTGAGATAACCAACCGGACCTTGCTACAAGGAATCAAAGCGAGACTTGATAAGGCAAAAGGGGCCTGGGTGGACGAACTCTACCATGTCCTCTGGGCATACCGAACTACTCAGAGGGTGCCAACTGGAGAAACACCTTTCGCTTTGGCCTTCGGTACTGAGGCAGTTATCCCAGTCGAGCTTAAGCTCCCTTCTGCATGAGTCGTGGGCTTCAATGAACAGCACAACCCCCAAGACCTCAGAGTCAACCTCGACCTCCTGAAAGAAAGGAGGGAGGAAGCCCGCATCCGGATGTCAGCTTATAAACAGAAGGTGGCTCGGTACTACAACTCTAGGGTTAAAAGCAAGACGTTCAGAGTGGGGGATTTTAGTGCTCAGACGAGCCACTGTCACTCAGCCTCAGAGTCAAGGAAAGCTCGCCCCAAATTGGGAAAGGTCCGTACGAGGTGACGGAAGTTATCCGACCCGAAACTTATCGCCTGAAGGAACTCGGAGGGATAATGCTTCCCCGGCCATGGAATTCAGAAAATCTGAGGATGTATCATCAATAAATTTTCTTCAAAAATTTCTTTGCTCTGCATTTTTAGATTTTGACACAAGGAATTATGGGATGGCAAGAGAAAAATGAGTAAAAATAGTCCCATTAGGAATAGGAGGAAGACCTCGTCCTAACGCGAGCAAAGTCGAAGGCCTCGTTCACCTTAGACGAGATGGGGGGAGAAGCTCGGACGACGGTCCGCATGTGCCCCCACAGCCCGTTAGGAACAGGAGGAAGACCTCGTCCTAACGCGAGCAAAGTCGAAGGCCTCGTTCACCTTAGACGAGATGGGGGGAGAAGCTCGGACGACGGTCCGCATGTGCCCCCACACAGGAACCCTCGTCCTAACGCGAGCAAAGTCGAAGACCTCGTTCACCTTAGACGAGATGGGGGGAGAAGCTCGGACGACGGTCCGCATGTGCCCCCACAGCCCGTTAGGAACAGGAGGAAGACCTCGTCCTAACGCGAGCAAAGTCGAAGGCCTCGTTCACCTTAGACGAGATGGGGGGAGAAGCTCGGACGACGGTCCGCATGTGCCCCCACAGCCCGTTAGGAACAGGAGGAAGACCTCGTCCTAACGCGAGCAAAGTCGAAGGCCTCGTTCACCTTAGACGAGATGGGGGGAGAAGCTCGGACGACGGTCCGCATGTGCCCCCACAGCCCGTTAGGAACAGGAGGAAGACCTCATCCTAACGCGAGCAAAGTCGAAGGCCTCGTTCACCTTAGACGAGATGGGGGGAGAAGCTCGGACGACGGTCCGCATGTGCCCCCACAGCCCGTTAGGAACAGGAGGAAGACCTCGTCCTAACGCGAGCAAAGTCGAAGGCCTCGTTCACCTTAGATGAGATGGGGGGAGAAGCTCGGACGACGGTCCGCATGTGCCCCCACAGCCCATTAGGAACAGGAGGAAGACCTCGTCAACCTCGATCAGAGGAGATAAGATCTCCTCCGAACAACCCTATCAACCTCGATTAAATAAGGTCTCCCCCGAGCGACTTGGCTGACCTTGGCTGAAGAGTGCTGACTTTGACCTCGGTGAGAGGTAGAATTTTTGACCGAATCAACCTCGGCTAGGGAGCCTCAACTTCAGCATCGACTTTAGCCAGAGATGAAATCTCCGTCGAACTTCGACATGGATCGATACGAGGCCCGAAAGAAAACTTTGGCAGTCGCCTTGACTACACTCCCTTCTTTCGAAGTTTCGAACTCGAAAGTGGGGGGTTTCGAACTCGGGAGTGGGGGGGCTAGTGTTGGGGGATAAATCCCGCTCCTGCCAAAGTCAAGTTCGGCGCCCAGCCTGATGCGGTCAATAGCTATGGAAGAGCCTCAGCGGACGCGTGTTAGCCGAACTCCTACATCCGACCGAACTTCTCAGCGGCCGGACCTCAGCCGAAGTCCTTCAAATTGATCGAACTCTCAAGCGGCCGGGCTTCATACTCCTAGTGGCCGAACTCCTCAAGCGACCATTCTTTCGATCGGTCAAGCTCCTTCGGACAACCAGCGCCCGAACTCCTCAGCAATCGGCAGCGGGTCGAACTACTTAGCTGCCGAACTACTTCTAATTACTCAATTGCCGAGCTTCGGTCAGACTCCTGCAAAAGCTGAACCGTCTCTGCGTCGTTACAGCCAGGCGCCTGCAGGAGCCGAACTCTCCCCAAAGCTTCCTTTCGGGCCGAGCTTCTAAGGAAGCTGAACTCCTCAAGCGGTTGCCCCCTCGGCCGAACTCCTCAAGCGGTCGCCTCCTCGGTCGAACTCCTCAAGCGACCGTCCCTTCAGTCGGCCGAACTCCTCAGCGGTCGTCTTAGTTGAACTTCGGCCGACCGAGCTTCCAGCGAACCTCTCCAACGATCGAGCCTTTACGGAAGACGGACTCCCTACAGACTTCTTCAGTAGACGAGCTTCTCAGTGGCCGAACTCCTTATGATGAATTCTTGCAGGCGATCTCGCTACGGTTACACGACAATAACAATCGGCATTTATCAGCAATAACGATCGATATTTATCGACAATAACGATCGGCAATAACGATCAGCATTGATCAAGACAGTTACGACGTCCATTAACCAAGGCGGTTACAACAAGCTCCCTCTATAAAAGGACCCTCCGAATACACTGAGGTCAGGTTCTGAAAATCTTTTCTTCTCCTCTATAATCTATCGAGCACTCCATTCCTGTTGACAGGAACTGACTTGAGCGTCGGAGGGTCTTGCCGGAGCCATCCCCCAACCGGCTCCGAGCGAGACTTTATTTTGTAGGTCCCCGGCGGCAGCCTCTTCTGCCTCAACTCCGGCGACGATCAGTTTCTGCGTCAATACTCACTTTTCTTTAAGGATTCAAATTTTTATTCTGATTCCGATGGTCACAAACTAAATGCCGATGGATTTAGCCATTTCAATTCTAATTTCCATCCATTCTAATTTCTATTTCGATTCTAATTCAGAATGCGAACCAAACACCTCTTAAAATCCTGCCAAGGTGCATTTCATGCGATTGGATCACATCCATCTATAAAATCATAGAAAAAAACTAGTTCTCCTACACCACCATCCGTCATGCTCGTGGAATGCCTGAATCTTACCAGGGCCATTCTTGACACGCCTACCTGCTGCATATTGTTACCAATTGCAGAAACTGCCGTGGAGGACTGAGTAAATGGACAAGTGATATGGAGCAGGGGAGATAGCTGTACCTACAAGATCATATGCTACATTATTTACATAATTTCTTAAAAAGACTAATATAAATAGTACAATCGTAATTGCAAAACCAACTCATCGAGTGGAGATGAAAATTAAATTTAGTGATCTGGCAATGACGAGTGAAAGGGCTGCAGCACTCGACAGATAAAATTTACTCCAAGCATAATATACCGGTCTTCTCCAACAATTCGCATCGGCATTTCGATGTTAGCTCTTCGTCCGGGTTATTCATCCATTAAAGTGGCAACACTGTGAGATGCTTCCGTAGTCGAAAGTTGATCTTGTGCACCAGACATGTTGAATGCTAAGAAACCAGCATCAGCACGCCTGCTTGGACCTCTTCCCGAGGTCCCTACCAGCACTACTTTCTACATCCAACTTGTGCCTTCTACTCCTATGAGCCTCCCACAATGTCCGTCCTCTCCTGCGCATGAAGGGAGATGCTGCGGTAAACCTCTCACAAGAGGGATGATATGATCCATTCCTAAATTCTCCAGAAATCTTTCAGACTTTAGCTTTCCACCATGACTCATGCCCGACCTTGTGATGGCCATGAAAGACTATGGTAAGCTTGACAAGGTCCTCGAATCTCGAGAGCTAAAACGGGCTTAAACGTCAGTCCACCGCTATCCGAATAAAAAAATGAGTAGCCCAACTATGGAAAGGGAATCGGACACGTGGGTGCATAAAACAAGAAGGCTGGCTAGGTTAGTTAAAATTGTGAAGGGAAAAGAAGAGCTAGACAATGAAAGAAGGGAAAAAGCCCATTCCTATGTCTTCATAGTGTACAGGGCTAACACGAAACATAGAAGGCAATCTCTTTTCTGCTCGCTAGAATGGATCGCCCATGGTAGAGGAAAGCAACCGGACAAGTATTGTGGAAAGAATATAAATGCTTTGTATATCACCGACCGCAGGGACCACCAGAGAAAGGGACATAACTACGGTGGCAAGTGTAACTCATAATAGCAAAATCTAGCATCCATACAACTTTGACATAAAGAGAGAGAGAAATAAATACGGTTTGACCTCTTCGTGCCATGCTCCCTCTATCTAATAATCTCTCTCCCCATATGATCATAAGCACAGACAATCATAACCATTCATTTCTGTATGGATGCACTAAGATGCATGATTTGTGAATGGGGCCTACAGAAAAAACCTATCCTGATCGGCTGCGTGCACGGCTATGTAGTAATGCAAACAGCAGCGTAAGATATAATCATGCGTAAATCCTCTTTTTCTTTGTGCCAAACACAACATATGGTAGTTTATTATGTCATGGTCCAGGAAAATCGTGATCCAAACAAATTCGGAGAAGTTTTAGCCCCCCCCCCCGCCCCCACAAAAAAGAAAAAAAAGAAAAAAAAAGGGGGAAAAATAGATAAGTTTTTAGAAGGTTTTGAAGGAGCGTATGCATTTTCCTTCACTAAATCAGATTTTTATGATATAACTAACACTAGTACCTTATTGGAGGCAAGCCTCTTTTGTCAACAAATTCTGGTATTAATAAATGTTGCACTACCTTTTCGATTCCTATTATATAACTAAAATTCTGGCATTAGGATGGACGTTTGGGTGAATGGTTAGGTCACCGTACCAACTTATGAAGCAAACCGTCCACTGGGGCTCAAAGAGGTAGGTCACGCCATGTCATGCACAAATTCCGATAACAGTTGCGTCAAAGCCAACAAAGGTGAACCCACCATGGTGATGAAGAAAAGGCGAGTGTGAAGGGGATAAGAACGTCTCAAGGGCTGGTGCCACCCATTGGTAAATGCAACTCCTTCACCTCCTCGCTGCCATCTTGCAGTTCTTTCTTTCTTCCCATCTTGCAGTTCTTGTTTCTTTCTTCCATCTGCGCGGGGAGAGTTCGGAAGCAGCAGAAATGGGGGCTCCTTTGAGCCCAAAACAATGCTCGGATGTTTCTCCCCATCAACTGTCTGATGGGTTGTTTTGGACTGAAGGGAGCTCCTAATTCTTCTGTTTTTTGGGTTGGATTTTCTGGCAATAAGTATGCTTCTGTGCTCTGATCATGATCGAATTCTCTTTTTGTGCATGCGTAAGTTCGTGTTTGCTACGCACATACGTTTGCTCTACAAAAATTGATCATGCTACAGCAGATGTTTTGGTGGTGCAAATATCTGAACACCCTTTTCCATTCTTTTTTTCCTTTAAAAAAAAAAAATCATATGGGGCCACTTTTATCTAGGTAGTTCTGCTTGTTTAAACTGTAAAGTTGATTGAACACATCCACCCATTAGGCACAACATCAGGCATTTCGGTATGATACCACAAAGTTTCAAACCATATGACTTACCTATCGATTAAATATATACTTGGAAGTTGGACGTAATTTGTTTACATTTTTTTTTTATGGAAAAATTTGTTTGATGAATAAACATTCTATTTCCATTAGATAAAATCTGAAATGAACATTCTTTTATTTGAGATTTTCTTGAAAAATATTGCTTATGTGGAAAAGGCTGCGTTGATATGATGCAATGCATATTTGTTGTTGCACCGCCCTGCAGATGTGATCATGTGAACAGGCTAATATGATGCAATTTGCCGTTTAGTTGCACAGCACTTCAATAAGGCCAGGTCCAGATCTCCAATTTGAGTGAGATTGATTAAACACATCTAAGACATGGATTTCTAGCCCAATTTATATTGGATCTAATTGACTTCAGTTGGATGCCATTAGCTCGTGTCCAATTTGCAAGATGCATAACCAGCCTCCATGGAGTTCTGAGTTCCAACTTGTGATTCATTCTATTTTTATGTGCATGTGTAGGTAGTGGCTCTAAAGTTTTTAGTATGGATTTAGTCTAGATTACAGTGGGTGAGATTCAAATTGGATTGTGCGTTCGTGTCTGTCTCTGTGTGTGTGTGTTTGATTAAAGCACAATCAGTTACCAAAATGCCAACTGCTTAGATAACTCGCACTGGTCTATCATAAAAACAAATATTTCCAATAATTTTTTGAGAACCTGGGAGGGGGTCTAAGAGCCCAACCCATTTTTTATTAGTGGGGGTCGGATTCGGATCTAGATTGTTGGCAACAAACCTTCCCAGTAGTTACCCTGCTCTTTAACCATACAAAATTAATATTCGATTGAAATGCACAAGCAAACTAACTAAAATTTAAAATTTTATTTTTTTTTGTTCGAGTAACCATTCTTTTGTGATGCTTTCGTAGAATCCGGGGGGCGGGGGTGGGGGAGAAAACGGAAGTCACACTGGTTGCAGGTTCCTGGATTGGCATTTGGATGACAGAGCACCAACTCTTCCTGTGGACCGAACAAGGAGTTACTGCATGGTCCCCATCATGATCAAAAGAAAGAAAATTAACCAACACCCTCCTGCCCTGGTCGAAGGGCACTTCAATAAATCCAACAAATGCTTCTTTTGAAATTATTATCGATTACTAAATAGAACTGCAATTATTGTTGTAACGGCCATTATTATAGAAAATGTCGAATATGATGATATCATTATACACGAATATTATTCAAGTTAATGTTTATTAAATCTAAATAATTTTTCTAACTAATATAAAGAGTCAAAGATATTATGTGCCCAAAATGTGACTGCTGGAAGCCCTTAGAGCTTCGTTATTATTTTGGAAGCTTGATCCGAAATAAAATGAATCTGAAAAAAATTATCGAAATAAAGAGGCCATGCTCTGGCCGGAAAAGGTCCAGGCCAGATTCATCGGACACGGCTCATGAGTCATTAAATCTTCCGACGATCCAACGGTCGCAATACGCCCACGCTCTCCTCCTCTCCACCTTTGGATTCCCTCGCCCATTTATGGCTCCTCCGTCGTCCACGCTCACCCCTTAATTACCGTCCGATGTGTCCCGATCCGACGGCGAGAAATACCTCCCTAAACCCCAAATGGTCCAAGCCCCCTTGCATTTACGATTAGTGCAATTAGTAGGCCCTGGCTGCCGTTCTTCCCCGCTCTCCCACCCACCCAGCAGAAGAAAAAAATAGAATAGAAAACAGAAGCCAAATCGAAGCAAAGTTCTTATCTCTCTCTCTCGCATGCTTGGGCGCCAGAAGAAGTAGAAGAAGAAGAAGAAGAAGAAGAATGCAAGAACAAGCAACGAGCTCACTTCCTTCGAGCAGCGAGAGATCGTCGAGCTCGGCGCCGCAGATGGAAGTCAAAGAAGGCAAGAGCCAAGAATATTTCTCTTTCCTTGGGCCCCCCGTCCACCGTCACTAATTTTTTTTCCCTTCGATGAAAAATTAGGATTCTTTTAGTGTTTTTCCTCTGTTCTTCTCGCTTCGCTCTGTTCTTGGGGTTTGCTTTTCTTTAAGATTAAGTGAGGTTTTCTGCTTTGATTTGGTTTGATTTCTACATCTTAATTTTCTTCGGCCAAGAAACAAACTAACTCTGGTATGTCCGAATGAATTCGGAGTTTGTCATAGATCTCCCTGCCGAAAAAGGTTTTTCGACTCTGTTTTTCGATGTTATGGTCGCCATAAAAATCGGATCTTTTCCACTTGCATTTTATTAAAGTTTTATATTTGTCGTGGCTCGTTCTGTTGAATTGGTGGTTTTGGTTTGACTTAAAGCGACCCCGTTCCTCCTTTTTAGTTGTTGAATTTAATATGCATATATTTTCTTTCCTTCATTTATAATATGAATACTCTTTTATAGATATTTTGTTTGGAATGAATTGGGAGAGCCGGCATGCTTTTGATTTTATCAGGACTGGAAAGCGATGAGGAGATAAGGAGAGTACCGGAGTTCGGGGTGGAGCCGGTCGGGCCGTCCACCTCCGGCCGGGAGACCGGTTCGGCGGCCGGACACGATCGGGCCCAGTCTTCCGCCCCGGCCGGTCAGCGGAAGAGGGGGAGGAGCCCCGCGGACAAGGAGCACAAGCGTCTCAAAAGGTGCCGCGCCAAACGTTTCGCCATCCTTCCAATTAGAATTCCCCTGCCCCTCCCTGTTGGGTTATCGACGACCCTTTTGTTTTCTATAGATCGACATGATACGATACGATGATGTGCTCTTTTTCTTTTTTTCTTTTTGTATTGATGTCCAAATACAAGGCTGCTGAGGAACAGAGTTTCAGCTCAACAAGCAAGGGAGAGGAAGAAGGCTTATTTGAATGATTTGGAGGCAAAGGTGAAGGATCTGGAGAAGAAGAATTCGGAGCTGGAGGAGAGGCACTCCACTTTGCAGAACGAGAACCAGATGTTGAGACAGGTGCGTGCTCTCTACCCTTTTTCCTCTCCGTACGATCTTTTCTTTTGGGCACAAATACAATAATACATTACACATATCAAGTGGTGTATCGGGGGTAGATTGGGAATTTAAGTTTTCCATAGGGCAGCCAGAGAGAAGGATATATCTAATTCGAGCCAAGCTAGGCAAATGCGAAAGTGCCATCTAATGAGGGGTATTTTGGGTAATTTACCGTGACTGCCGTTTTGGTGTTGTCTGGTCTTGTCACACCCGCCAGACGTGTCCATTTGCCTACCACTACCGCAGTGCTGTGACATCATTTTCTTTTTATTTTTTCAACACGGTGACGTTGGTAAATTACTGGAGTCCTTTGCTTCTCAAAAAGTCTGCAGCGATCGCTGCCATCTTTGTCTTGCCGAGGCTTTGTAGGGTGCGTTGGGTGGGTGGTATGGAGTTGGATCTCGTCGATTTTAACTAGTTGAGAGCTGTTTTCTTTCTCCTAGTCAAGTAAAATGAGGTCTTTCATTGGAGAAGCCCCTCAACTTTTTGGTGGGATGTTTCCTTGTCATCTAGTTCTGTATCGTATCATGTGACTTGCACGGTAGTGTCAGTACTCTTTTGTTGCATTATGGTCTCTGTTAGCTGTATTAATTTGGCATCCACATTCTGCCCCAAGCATGCGTTCTGGAGTAATTTATTTTGTTACCCGTAGCATCATGTGCTCTAAGTTGACTGGATCTGACCTACCCCTCTCTCGCCCTTCCCTCCCTCCCTCCCTCCCTCTCTCTCTCTCTCTCTCTCTCTCTCTCTCTATCTATCTATCTATCTATATATATTATCTATATAGATATATGTTGTCACACTTCTTGATGTTTTCTCTCTCATGGCTAACAATGTAGATGTTTGTTGATTTTGCATGGGTGTCACCTTTCCTTTCTGGACGAGCTCTAAGTATACCTCGTTTTCTTGCAGATATTGAAGAATACTACCGTCAGTAGGAGGGGATCCAGCAGCAGTGCCAATGGAGAAGGTCAGTAGGACACAAAAAAAAGAGAGAGGAGTGTCTCCAGTCCTTGCAGGAAGAAGTATGTGAGTGTAGTCTGAAGTTCTGTTGGATCTCATAGTCAAAAGAAAAGGTTCGCCTTCATGTAAGTTATAAACCCTATTTAATTTATGATTGGCAAATGGTAACATGTTATGTAAATTGTATTATGGGACAATTAAACATGTATGGAGATTTTAAAATATATATACATATATATGTAAATGTGTGTGTATATATATATATATGTATGTATGTATGTATATACATATATATACATATATATATATATGTATATGTGTATGTATATATATGTATATCTGTATATGTATGTATATCCATATATATGTATCTATATGTGTATATACATATATATGTATCTATATGTGTATATACATATATATATGTATATCTATATGTGTATATATATATATATATATATGTATAATTGTGTGTTCTTTTTGCTGTTTTGCTATTCTGGATTAGGTTGACTTGCCAATTTCTTGATATGAATATTTAAATAGAAACAAACAAGTAATCCTTCCTAACTGACCAAAGCACGGTAGTAGTTCTAGTGATAGTGCGACTCGGACGAAGCTTGCATTGAGAATCTGAAACTATGTGGGGCAAATTACCCGTCGGCCTGCTTAATGCCTTCATAGTTATTCAGACAATTTTAAGTATGCAACGGCTTTTTGAAAAAAAGAGTTACGGTGAGCTAATTTGTCCTACTTTGGCCACAAAGCCTTGCGGTTGGTGGATGGGAAATCTCAGCAAAAATGTCTCCATGGCCCTCAAATTAAACATCCTACCCTCAAGAATTCCTTCGACAACATCACGCTCGGAATACTTGAGGAATCTTCAGCCTAGGAGTACTAGGATCCGCTACAAACTTAAAACGAACAAAAGATAAGCTACAGAGCCCTAATAGGTGCAACGAAACTTCCTGCGAGGATAGGAACTTGGTGACTAAGGAGAAGGATGTGATGAAGATCTTGAGTAAATAACACACAGAGAGCAACACGGGCCATGGCACTCTCAGGCATTTGTGCCGTGTGGGTAGGCCATACGGGCTGGTCCGGGGTATCGGTTGATGCTTCCCCGTTGTAGAATTGCTGGAGAGGGATCCATCTCAAGTTGGCGGGTCACATTTGTTGCTAATTTCGTTACAGGAGGCTGCGCTCGTCTTTTATCATTCCGATTGCCTAAACAACAAACTTGTAATGTACTCCATTACACACACAATGAGGAATATTATTGTCTTCACAAAATGGCAAAGAAAGGTTCGTGATTAAATACAACTTTATAAAGCAGCAGATTACATGACAATTGTGCCACCGAATCCGCAATGCAGAACATCTCAGAAGTGTTGAGCAACACCTTTGCAAAAGATAGGTAGCTTTCTTTTCTGCCAATGTCAATTCAAACAGCAGCATTCATCCCCCAATTCCATTGTTATCCTAAATCGGTGAAGAAAAAAAAAATTGTTACCTGCAATTATTACCATCGCATTATGCTTAAAAAATTACATCTATATTGTTGAGATGA
This sequence comes from Cocos nucifera, assembly GCA_006176705.1. NCBI lineage: Eukaryota > Viridiplantae > Streptophyta > Magnoliopsida > Arecales > Arecaceae > Cocos > Cocos nucifera. The sequence goes on along the minus strand of QRFJ01000885.1, from coordinate 637,869 downwards.
TACAATCTCTCAAAGCAAGACATGAAAATTGAAAATCCAAAAGGATTTCAGTATTAGTATCTTTCCAACGGTAACAATAATAATAAAATTGTGGGTAAAAATGAAATCAATCCCAGATGGAATACTAGCCACCAGAAAATCATCAACGCTTGTGCCAAATCATCTTTAAGCGATGGCAACCACACATAACTTTGTAATAGCCATTAATCTATGCCGGCAGAGTCAAAAAAAATCGAAGAAACAGACTAGTTTAGGTTCACGACTGCAACTTGGCTTGTCTGGTTCGACAATTCCTCTCTACCTGGCAGATGCTAACTTGATCGGTTCCTTGTTCATCTATAATTTCTCTTTCTTTCTTTTTCTTCCCATTTCTTTTCTTTCTTGTTTGGAGGCCTTCCCTCTCATCCACCAAAAGAAAAAAGAAAAAACATACACTATATCATGGAAACTCAAAGAATGTGATAATCCAACTAGTTAGGATTAACTATGAAAAAAAAATCCCGAGCTATTCGGGGAGTTCAATTTCATCCTGAACATCAATTTAATATAATTAAAATATATAATTTTAAAATTCATTCAATTCAGATTATAGCCATGGATTTCTTCTAGCTACTATAATAGAATTGCCTTGTGATGTCATCTTTTACATCATCCTCTTCTACTACATAAGTAAGTCATGTGATGTTATATGGCAATTTTGTCACAACAATCAGATGGAATTCTCTAAATTGAACAAATTTAAAAGTTAGACGGTCTAATTGCATTAAATTAAAGTTTAAAAAGGAATTAAAAATCTTTAAATAATTTCAATTTTCTTTTAATAATTAATTTAACTAATTAAAAACAAGTTCAAATCACTTATGGAATGCCCATTGGCGAGTGAATGAATTTGCCATGTCCGATATGATACGAGCACAATTGAACTTTTTCGGTTGGTTATTCAAGCCATCGGGACACGACGGACAAAGCATGCCATTCTTGCTAAGAAAAGGACAGCCTTTGCGAACGAATATAAATGTTACAACCCCAAATTGGATTCAGGTACGACGAAAGATCTGGTTTTCAATCATATGATTGATGATGCCAGAATAAGTCCGGAAAGAACCAAGTAAAGAAACAGAGATAGAGGCCGCAATGGATACCGACGGGTAAGCGTTCATCATCTGCCTCCAACTTGACGGCTCCCTCAACCGCTTCCCCGTCGGCAAAATCTGCCGACTACATTAAGCCGTAGTTCCCTGATAAAATTTTATGTTGCTTTACCGCTCCTAAGTTATGATCTTCGTATACAGTCGACGTGACTTGGCCAGCGATTGAATTTAAAAAGAAAAGAAAAGAAAAAAATGGTTCCTTTATTGAGCACCGAATTACTCATAAATCTCAAATTTATATAAAATCAGCAAGGATTGATGACTTTGTCTTTTTATAAATGTCTTGAAAACATATTTCTAAATATTTAACCGAACGCATGAGCTTTACATAGAGTTGACGGACGCTGCCATCCCGAGTTTTACAAAAAAAACTTTTCCATAAAGAAAAAATAAAATACCTTTTTTTTCTTGGAAAGTACCCCCTTTTTTTTTTTTCACTTTAGAAGTCAAAAAATATTTTTTTTAAAATAATACCGAGCACATCCCGAAACTACGAATTACATGAACCTAAATAATTGGACATGAAACATCACTAAAATTCACTTCCACAAGCTTCATTTCCATGCACTATATACTACTGGGAGAAAATAATGTAATGGAAACTGTAGATATGGATTATGGTTGAAGACGATGAAAGATAAACCCAGTTTCTCTCATCCCTAGAACTTTGGGAGCTTTCCCGTCTCCGGCAGCAGTTGCGAGCTACGGTGGGCCCTTTCAGCCAGCACACAGATAAGAAGACTGCAGCTGTTTGCCAGCCCCGCGTAGCTTTAATGGCTTGAAATGGACCCCCCGCTGTCCATGGTAGTTGGCAGAAGAGGATCAACCTCAGCTGGTCCGCGTGGCATCCCCTAGTTGGTGGGTTGCAGTCCATCGGCTACCTGGCCATTAGAAATTGCGTCTTGGGCGGACGGATGGAGTGCAGCAAGTGTAAGCCACCCGTTGAAGCCATTTACAATGTACTGAGATTGTTCCTGCGTCTAATTCTCAGGCAATTTAAAGTTTGTTACCTTTCCTCAAAACTGAATAGTAATTAGATTAACGTCACAAATATAATAGGATCATTGAGTATTACAAAAGAAACACTTAATATATTGTAGCCATCTCTGAAATTAACTTCAAATGGAATGCTACCATACGGCAGCATTCCAATCCAACTCAGTTCATCGTCAAGAGTTACATTGAAGGATATGCAACTAATTACAAGCATTGGAATGTTATATCAGACGGCAAAATCTGGTGGCTGAGCTGATAAAATTAAAGAACTAATGCTTCGCACTTCATAAAATGGACCTCTGGTTCGCTCATTTCCCGTGCATTTTTGGCACCAGTGAAGGTATGTTATTCCAACAAAGACGAATGCTAATAGAATTCATCTAGTCTTCAATGCCACAATTGCTTGGCTTATCAGCACTAGCTTGCTTGGATACAAGCTTTGCAAAATATGACGACTTATTGTCTAACAATCTTGATGGGGTGTCATGTTCCACAATAATTCCTGCTCAACCAACAAGTCCAATAATGAATCAATTTACCCAACAGGATAAAAGAGGTAAGAAAAAATTGAGATATTTGGCGCCAACAACCATTATCAAGAACCAAGACCATTCTGCTATCAAGAACAGATGTTATCCGATGTGCTATTGCAATCAAAGTTGATTCAGAAAAATTGTGCCTCAGAGTTTTCTGAATTAGGCCGTCGGTGGCTGTATCCATGGAAGCAGTTGCTTCATCAAGAACCAAGATCTTGCTTTTTCTCAAAAGCGCTCGGCCTAAACAGACAAGCTGATGCTGACCCATGCTCCAATTCTCATCATTTTCCGTAACTACAAATCACAGCATATAACCAAAAATAAAGCATTGTATAACAATCACAATTCATGGGGCAAAGGATGGGGGGTTCAAGTAGTTGCTGGCTTTGTTGTTCCGTATAAGATCAAAAAAACCAAGCAAGATATCATGCCTGCAGAGTCCAGCTTTAATTCTTTCTTCCTAACTTCTTCTCCAAGATGACAGAAATCCAAGGCCTAAAACAAAACATTGTTGCATCATAAGTATAATTATGAAGAATCCAAAACATGCATTGAGAAAAATTCTTAGTGTAATATGTCATGTAATTGATGGGGGTCGCGGGGGCAGGGTGGGCGGGGTTGCATCCGTGTATTCTTCGAGTGGGTCAAAATTGCTATGCACCGTTCCATCAAACATGGTTGGGTCTTGAGGAATAATGCTTAATCTGGATCTAAGGTCATGAAGTCTGATGGTTGAAATATCAATTCTATCGATGCATATCCGATCAATGGTAGGATCAATGATGCGAAAGAGAGTTTGTATCAGGGTAGATTTGCCACTGCCTGTCCTTCCAACAAATACCTGTCTTCATTCCTCCATGGAATGTGCAGCTGAGGCCCCTTAACACAAAAAGCAACTGTGGGCCGGACCTGTGTCAATAGAGAAATACTTTACGCACCGCAGGTAGCGCAGCCTCATGCACGGGGCCCGAAAAAAAAAAATTTTTTTGGGGCGCTGCGCTCCGGCCCCGTGCGTGAGCCAATCCTGCGGGCGGTGCACACGGAGCTGCGCTGCCCGCGGTGCGCAAAATATTTCTCATGTCAATATTAGTCGGTGCTCAGCACCTGACAATAAACTTTAGATATAAAAATTAGATAGACATCAGCGCCATCTAAAAATGGATTGCCAGATATTAGTCTAAAATCCAAAAACTAATGCCATCAATCTCCAGGTTGCATCCAGTGTTTCTGAGACTAGCGACCCAGAATAACCTGCTTTGGTGGCCAGGTTGCAGGTATGTATCCAAGTTACCTCCAAGTTAACCACAGCTCAACCATGGGTCAGCTGGTCAAGTACACAAATCAGAACATTTATTTAGAAAGTTCTAGACCTCCCACTTTCATATCATCATTAAGCCAAAAACCAAAGGAAGAGAAGGAAAGGAAAAGAGGGAGCATCCTCCTGGCCCCACTGGATGGAGACGAGAGAGGAATTGGATCTAAATGGTGGAGGCCCCTTCCTCTTCCAAAAATTTTCATTTCCTTCTCAAAAAAAATCTGGTGATAACGCCACAACCCTCCCTGATCCCTCCTGCTCTGTGATCTAGTGAACAACCACCCTCCTCCTTCCAAATCTACCCAAGAACAGGATCTTCTTGCACTGTGCAACTGGAACCACTTAGAATCTCACCCAAAAATACTAGTGGGAAGGCATTATTTGGGTTATGTAGCCCTATATAGATATCCAAGATCTGCACAATTCATGGCCAATGTGGGACTAAACACACACCCGCACGGGGCCTTACATACTTCCCTGATTTAAGCTATGGCATCCTCTCCAGCCTAAGAGTCCAAATCAATTCTAACCCATTCACAAATACCATGATCAATCCATGGCCAAATTAAATAGATCTCCTTTAGTCCACATGGGCTATGGACTAGGTTGGCTTTGATATTATTTCTAACGACCCAAGACCTCATCCAAAAAGGCTAGTTGGAGGGTGTTCTTTAGGTTCATTGGCCTATATAAGCACTCAACACCTACCCAAAGAATAGCCAATGTGGGATTAAACACACGCCTACACGAGTCCTCACAATGACCATGGTTCTTTCATCCATGATCCATCCATCTCGAGGATTTATTGTACATTTGGACAACGACCACCAGCAAAGTGGCCAACAAGGACGAAAGAAAAGAGAGAGTGTGGAGAGATTTAATCGTTTTTCTTTTTTCCCCTTCTTTTGTTTTTAGTTGATACTGACCTAGCTAAGTCAAAAGCTACGACCCGAGCAGCTCAAATGGTTGAACCGCTAGCGTTGATAGTTCCAACCTGATTCAAATGGGTTTTTATGTATTCCGGGTCTAACCTGGTCCATCCATAAGAGCTTGCAGGTGATGGGTCGGGCAGGTAGACCTAGACGAGTCAGGCATGCACATCTTCTTTTCCACAAGATAATGCATTGTCAAATGACACACGCAACACAACATGATAATTAGAATAAGGCTATGATGTCTTTTTTGAGAATAAATAAAGCTACGATATCAAAGAAGTAGGTGCTGAAGTCTGCAACTTTATGTTGCTAACAGAATCAGTCTTCTAGTCTGCTACTCTACACTGCAGATTAAGGAATCAACAAAGACTAATCTATTGACTGTCACTCAAAAAGAAAGTTTAACTTTCAATTACTCAGAAGGCAACATTTATCATGTTGGAAACAAATCATCAAGCAAAAACTTATAATCAATGCATTAAGTATGAATTTAAGGTGTAGGATGATATCCCATACTTGTTATGGCTTTTTAGATATTTTCTACATGACAATTCTAAAGGAAAAAGGTACATTGCTAGAGATGCTGGGATCTACCTGCAGGTCCAAGATCTCTACTTCTCCAATTGATGGCCAGTTACAATCTGGTCTGTTTGACTCAATGGTAAGAGGTGTCTCACTTGGAATGTCCATATACTGCAGTATTCTCTCCACAGATATAATTTTATTTTCAAGACTGCAGAGGCACCATATGACCATGTCTTGCAGAACATTCAGGCTAAGTCCATAGGTCACCGCAAGGCCAGCCATGCCTGAAAGAAGGAAAAGAATACATATTCAAATTATACTTCATGCCCCTTCTCTTCATCAAGACAGCAGTCAAAAGGAAGAGCGTATTTCCTTAAAGCAACTACCAGGGTCAATTATGCCTTTGGGAACAGAGATTAGAAATACTAAAGAAAAGGCAAAAGTAAGAGATGACAACATATCCAGATGAATACCAAGCCACTCCATTGCACCAGCATTATGAAACTTTGGTCGAGAGTAATCATTCATCAGATGGAAGCTAGTGCTTACAAATCTTGGTTCCTGGCCATAGCTTCTAATTGTCATCGATCCTGATATTGACTCAGCAAAATGTTGTATGATAGGAGCTCCACACACTCCATCCAGCCTTGCCAGTACTCGTGCTGTACTGATGTAATATTGCTAAAAACAAGAATAATATTGCCACAGGATGATTACTTCCCAAAATTTCAGATAGACTAGAGAATAAAGCATCAAGTAACTTAAGACCATGCAGTTTCATAATTGCATAATAACCATGCTCTAGAAAGTCTATTTGAGCCGTTTTGAGTTGCACAATGGCCATTACCCTCAGAGAGAGAGAGAGAGAGACTCCAAATAGTCTTAAGTTATCTCCATCTAAAGTTCGATTTTAGTAGAAGCACTTATTACCATCCAGTTAAATTCAGCACTAAAGAAGATTATACAGGAAGCAAAACTACGGGTGCCAAAAATGCGATAAAGCAAGTGGGTTCTCATGCTTCTTGTGCACCTAATGTCTGCGTGTCAAATCCCACTGCAACTTTTGCCACAAAAATTTCTATCATGAGTTCGCATAAAAAATTAGAAAAATATCAGAAAGTTTTACAAATAACAAATGCAAACTTATATATACTGCTTAAGGGACATTATACAAACAAAAACTATCATATTATTCTAACGAAGGAACAAGATAAACAACCATCAACAGCTACCATCTTATTGCTGCCGCTTCTACCCTGCCTTCATATTCAATGCTTCATATTTTGTCTTACCTTGGCTAGAATCTAAAGTTTATATATCTATTAAAATTCCATATCATGTTTCATGAGCTGGAGTGAATGTAGTGTCCATTCAAGAAGCCCTCTTAATACTTAGTATAATGTGGACACAACCAGCTTATTTCTATTATGTGCTGGGGGAAATGCTTTCTACACCGCTCGTGGTGATTGGTGAGCGCTCGGGTCTGGGCGGAAAAAAAAAAAAAAAAATTATGGGGTGCTGTGCATTTTTCCGCCCGGGTCTGTGCGCTCATCAATCACCGCGGGCGGTGTCCGCGGAGCTACACCACCCACGGTGTATAAAGTATTTCCCTATGTGCTGGACATAACTAGCATATTTCTTTCCCCAAAGCCCAAAAGTTCAACTCCCTTATGTACTTTACTAGAAATTTGACTTAATTCACACCAACCATTTAAAATGCTGGACATAAAAAAGGAAGAAGGACACAAAAATTTACCTGATACCAAATGCTACCTGCAATCACAGGGATAAACACAATGAAAACTTGTCATGCTACCTGTGATATGACTGCAATGATCCCCAAAAGCTGTATAATAGAAGATGCAAAGCCACCGATTTGGAAAGGAATAGCCACATCTACCTTACTTTGATCGGTTGATGCCTAAAGAGGAAAGATTTGTTATGTTAATGAGTGCCAATAAAGAGAGGTACCTTTACAGAATCTTTTGTTTTAGTTCAAAAATATCAAAAACATACTGGAAGCAACATACTCTGCTAAGGATACGGCCACTTGGAGTAGAATCAAAGAATGACATGGGTGCACGGAAAATGGACATAAACGTTTTGTTAAATAGCAGTGCTGACGTCTTATATCCAGATGTTACAAGAAGCGAAGAGCTTATGGCACTACAAATTGAGCTTCCAAGAGCAAATGCACCATAGACATAGATTAGAATTGCACCTTCCACAGGAGGTTCTTCACCTTCTGAAACAGGAGCTGCCCATGCCATCGAGTAATTGCTACCAATATGAAGGATTTGAAAGAGAATTTCAGCCAACAGTATTAGTGGCAGAAAAGCTCCTTTGTATGCCATTATGATGTATCTCCAGTAGAAAGCTCCTTTGTATGCCATTGTGATGTATCTCCAGTAGACCCTAAAGCCAACCCTACCTTTCTCCCTCTCTTCTTCTTGAACAAGTTGTCCCTCCTGTCTACATACATTGTCTGATATATCATTCTGTGCATCTTCCTGCTCTACTTTATGAGAAGCCTGTGCACTACTTCCAGTGTCACAAAAACCAACTTCCACGGTGCTATTCAAAGCATTTACAGCAACATCCATCGAATCAAGTAATGCCAAAGCATCTTTATGAGAACCAACCAGTTCCATAAACTCTGTTCCCAAATTTAATATCTCATCATATTTCCCTGCTTGTATAATCTTTCCATCTTTCATGACCCACCGAAATACAGAACAATCTTTGTCTAGTGCACTAATAAGATGCATACAAAGTTATTTATGATCAAACAAGGGAAAGAAATAAAGACAGTATCACTCACAAGGATAAGGTCAGCTGAAGGTAAAAACTCCACATGGTGGGTGACATAGACCACAGTTTTTGAAGCTAAAAGCCCAAACAAACACTCCTGCAATATAAAGGTTGTTTAGTAATATCAAAGGCTAATTACCATGGTTTAAAGAGTATAATGTGGATCTATTATACAATGGATACGAAATTAATTTTTATATAATCCAAAATCCAAATAGGCACAGGTAATTATAATAAATATATTAACCTTAAGCTTAAATATTGAGTTTAGGAACTTAAAAACGTATACAAGTACAGCATATGCAATCCATTGACGCGCTGACAAATTTCATTATAAGGTTGTGAGTACCTAAAAGAGATGGGATCCTGTGTGGGCATCAACAGCACTGAATGGATCATCAAATAGAAAAATATCAGCATCTTGGTATAAAGCACGAGCAATCTGTACCCTTTACTTCTGCCCACCGCTCAGATTGATGCCTCTCTCTCCAATAACAGTCTGGTCTCCAAAGGGAAGTATTTCTAAGTCCTTTTTCAAAATGCAGGCTTCAAGGACTTTTTAAAAAAGAAAAATAAAACTTTCCTTTCCTTTCTTTTCCTTTGTTTTAGTAAAATGGTGGATCAAGAGCGAAACAGTTTTTTATTTTTTTATTTTTTTGCCTTTTTTGAGAAAAAGGAAGTCTTAGCCATCCAAATTTTATTCAAAAAAGAGAATTTATAGAGTCAAGTTTGAGAGGATAGCAGATAACAAGGAAAAATTGAGAAGTATTAAGATCCAAAAATAAGAAATTCAGTATTAAAGTGAAAAAACTGCCATTAATTGGTGTTGATCTTTGTCATTGATACATGCCCAAGATGTTAAGAAAAAATACACTTTCAACCAAGAAGGGAAGAAATTATTTTCTTTTCTTTCTTTAAACTGCCAACCATGAGTAGAGAAATACACTTCCTTTCTTTTTTTTTTTCTTCTCTACTCACTCATATTTTCTTTTGTTTCCCAAACTCCCAACCAAGATGTAAAACTCCAATGGGTATCTAGTCGTCTGAAAGTGTATGTGGAAGCTCTTTCACTTTCAACGACACTTCTCCAAAACCAATAAGGCTTTATTATTACATAGGACGACCAATCTTTAAAAAAGTGAAGTTGCAAGGCAAAACGCTCCCTAATTTTTTTTTAACCTCAAGTGAGGAAAGACCTCTTCGAATCTTTAGAGCTATCCACGATGACGCTGGACGGTTTTGCAAGAACCAAAATAAAATTATAGAAAGAAAAAACAAGAGAAAGACCAAAGGCGGAAAGAGAGATCTTACCAAACCAGTGACGGGCGAAAATATCCCCAACGCCACCGCCGGATTCCGACCTGGCATAACAGCATCACCGCCACTTTAATTTATAACACCCCTTAATGCCAGCCCCATCTTGGAAGACGGGAAACCTCCTTCATCTCTCACACCACAAAAAGCCCAGAATGGCCAGAATTTTTTTCCCTCTCTCATGGGAAACACGGGGAATGCTCGTTCGCCCGTAGCACAACACAACAAGAAACGAAGAAAGGAGCGATTTTTTCTCCAGTAGGGAGCACGGAAAATCCTCCACCGTTCTTAGCAGGGCAAGAATTTTCTTTACTTCTCCCCCGACCGAAGAAAAGAGGGGGGGAACGAGAGGGAATGGCTCCACGAGAAAAGAGGAGGAGGAGGAGGAGGAGCCCATAATTGATCTTCTTCTTTGAACCCTCCCTTTGTTGCTGTTCCTTGGGAAAGGTATGGGGGTTGGGAAGAGGAGAGGAGGGGATTGTGCCCACGGAAACTGCTTCGATTCCAGGGAGCTCGTGGAGGGTGGCCATGGATTACGGCGACCCACCGTCCTCCGGGTTCCCGTGCAACTCTAGATGAAGTCACCACGTTGCGACCTTGGAAAACTTGCTTCCAGCTCCCTGACTGACTTCTTACAAGACCTTAAGTCATAATAATCTTCAGATAAACTCGGAAATGATCGCCGAATTTAGTGTGCGCCGCAGTTCTTGGGGGAAAATCTTATTGGTCCCCATCCTGTGGAATGTTTACATGCAAATTGGGGCAAATTTTTTCCGACTTCTTGCGAAATATGTCAAGAAAAATTTATTTCTAGATGCCTGATTTAACCACCAAGCTCAAGCTCCATCAGGCCTGGCGACCTTAGTTGACGTGGCAAATGTGACGGAAAAGTTAATTATAGGTGCAAAATGCTAAAGTCTCTAAATTATTAGCTTCATATAAAAGATACCCCGGTGATTGTATTTTGAAAAGAAATTATTTATGCATCCACACTCATTATGAGTCCCTCGTATCTCGTTCAAGCCTTGACAGATCGAAATAAAATGAATGATTAGCAAAGAAATTATGAAGACTTGCAATGTTTAAAGGAGATATTAGTCCATAATGTTTAGCAAGCAAATAGAACTGGATGAAGCGATAGATTATGTGTAAGCTATAGGGCAATGGTGGAAGAGAACCAGTACCACCGTGTTTGAGGAAAAAAGGAAGGGATGTTTTGTGCCAAGACCAAAATGTTTTGTGTCACAAGCGCATTCAAAATGCTCGACTGATTGCAGCTATTCCCTTGTTAGGAAACAAAAGTAATTGCACCAACATTGTGTTCCGTGTATTTAGATACTATACGATGGTACATAATATTTTCATCATCAACTCAGACGGTACTAATTCCATTTGAGTACTACCAGAGAATCGCGCTCAGCTCACCATTAAGTCCTGTGATGAAGGATCTGAAAGCAATTGCAACCACTCCGAAGTATGTACCAGCCACTCACCCATATTGGTTGAATCAATAAAACCAAAGAAAAAAATGCATCAGTATGCAGAATTTTAAGATAGATATATTTTTCCATAAAGTTTGGCATCACTGATGGACCTACATGAAATTGATGTGGGACCAACAGTCCTCACACCTCTCCTAGAATATTGCATTTTGAAATGATGACAATAAGGTAACACGATTAAATTCAAGAAATAGGTGCTAAACTCTAGCAGCCAGGTTACTAATAAAATTAGTCTCCTATTTAGGGAGCATAATGAATAAAATTTAACCCTCAGCATTTCAAAGGTAACTCTCCTCAAAATAACAGCTATCATTTGAGAAGCAAATAATCAAATAAAAACATGCAATCAAGGCATCAAACAGTGATTATTGTTGTATAACATAACGATGACTTGTGAAAATCCTTATGAGCTTATATTCGATCCCATATCAGCTATATGCTGGATAGATCTCAAATATTCATACAGAATCAAAAAATTTAAACAATACCTTCTGACTAGCTAGCCTTTTTTTAACGAAATCACAGATGATGTCAGAGTGGACCAAGATCATTTCTCATGTTGAGTAGAGGATACCATACTACAAGTCTTTATAGAGCTGGCCACGAGCTTAATTATCATTGTAAATCTAGATCAACTGTAATTCATGAAGCTCATTTGGCAATATTGGATAAAATTTCAACAGCTTGCGTGAAGAATAAAAAGCATTTTGACAGAGGTAGAGGTTGATGGAATACAAAGCAATTTGCTAGAGGTAGAGCTTTGATAAAAATGTGGGATCCAAGCAAATCATCGATGATGGTACACCAGCATTAGAAACAACTTTCAGCATCCCTAGCGGCTATAAATGTAAAACAAAACAAAGTGCTTGCGTCCTGATCATAATGAAAAAGGTAATAAAAGATTATAATATCATCTCAAAAAATAATATAGTGGTTTCATTGTTTCCAATATTATGCACTCACTCAGAAAGCTGCAAACAATGCATAACTTATTTGAGGGTAACTCTGACATGCATCCAAATGAAAAAGCTGCGACAACAACATTTACACTTCATCATTGCAACTTGTGTTAGAATGCAATCTTCAAGAAGTTATAAACTTTCAGAACATTCTAGCAGCCTCCGCTTGATATATGTTGGCTCAGATAGCGCATCCATGCTCACAATTATGAAGCAGAACACTACACAGTCATCTTCTGGTCATTTTTTCAGCATCATCTGAGGTATGGTATCTCAATGAAATTAGACCGATCATAATCTCCCATTCATTGATTGTTCAGTCTATCAAAACTTGAACTTGATCTCATGGTATATTCAGAAACAAGATTTGCAAATAAAGATGACTTGTTTTCTAATAATCTAGTTGGGGTGTCATGCTCCACAATGACTCCTGATCAGAAAAGAAGTCCAATAAAAAATTATCCCTGAAAAGAGTAAATGGAAAACTTGAGACATTCGATGTACTAACCATTATCGAGAAGCAAGACAAAGTCGCTATCAAGAACAGATGTAATCCGATGTGCTATTGTTATGACTGTGGATTCCGAAAACTGCTGCCGCAGGGTTTTCTGAATTAGGCTATCGGTTGCTGTATCCACTGAAGCAGTCGCTTCATCAAGGACCAAGACCTTGCTTTTTTTCAAAATCACCCTACCTAAACAGACAAGCTGACGCTGACCGACACTCCAATTCTCACCATTTTCAGTGACTGCAAGTAAAATATGCCATGCATGACATCAAAATTCATGATATCAATATAAAAAGAGCGCTGTAGTTTTGCATACAAATTCAGAAAATAAATGTCGATGACAAAGCTACAAGTTCATATTGACAAGTAGATGAAGAATGCCAGTGATTTTTCCAGCTACAATCTTAAAAACAGAATCCAAATTCAATATCAAACCTGTGGAGCTGAGCTTTAGTTCTTTCTTCCTAACTTCTTCTCCAAGCTGACAGCAGTCCAAGGCCTGAAATAAATGGTGTTCCATAGGAAGTTATGAGCAGCCAATAAACCCAATGCAAAGTTGGCACAATCAGCCAAAAGTTAATACCAGTGTAGTGCATGTTGGTAAATGGAAATACCTCCCATATTTGTTCATCAGTGTACTCTTCAAGAGGGTCGAGGTTGCCACGCACGGTTCCTTCAAACATGGTTGGGTCTTGAGGGATAATGCTTAATCTGGATCTTAAGTCATGCAGTCCGATTGTTGAAATGTCAATGCCATCTATAAATATCTGACCAACAGTAGCATCAATGATGCGGAAGAGTGTCTGTATTAGGGTAGATTTCCCACTGCCAGTTCTTCCAACAATACCGGTCTTCATTCCACCAGGGAATGTGCATGTGAGACCTCTTAACACGAAAGGCATGTGTGGGGCATAGCGAACCTGCACCAACATTAGTCAGCACCTCACAAGAACCAGAGAATACAAACAGGCATTTCATGATTAACAATGTCTTTCCAAAGATTAGTTCAGAACATGTTCGATAAAGCACACTGAAATCATAGCCACTAACATACGGGTCACAATTTTCACCCCAGGACAGGAGTACAGATTCAAGAAACAGGTGCCAAATTATGCACATGGTGCTGCTTATTTAAATCGGCCCCCCAATTCGGAAGCAAAAGTAATGAACAAGTTTAAACCTTTCACGTCTCACAAGTCAACAACTTTTGTCTTTGATTCTTTGAAGCAAATGATTAAGTCAAAACAAGCAATCAAAGAATAGATAAGGAAATTAGAGAATAGAAGCTAATGCTAAACTTGCAACTCATATCAACCCAACCCGGACAAATGACAAAAATGACTATGTTAAGATTTACCTGCAGGTCATGTAGGTCTACTTCTCCCTTCGATGGCCAGTTACAATGTAGTCTTCTTGCTTCAATAGTAAGAGGTGGTTCACTAGGAATGCTAGTATATTGCAGAATCCTCTCTACAGATATGATTTTGTTCTCGAGATTGCAGAGATTCCATATGACCCAGGCTTGTAGCATATTCAGATTAAGCCCATATGTCACTGCAAGGCCAGCAATGCCTGAAAGGATGTAAAGATCACCAGAACACCAACGTGCGAGATTATTTTCCTTCTCTCACAGAGATGGCACCCCAAAATAACAAATAAATAAAAGCAAACTTCATCAGAGCAAATACCTGGATCAATTACACCTTTTGGCATGGAAATCAAAAATACTAATGAGAAGGCAAAAGTAAGTGATGATAACATATTCAAACGAAAGCAGAGCCACTCCATTGCACCAGCATTATGAAACTTGGGTCGAGAGTAATCATCACACAGATGGAAATTAGTACCAACAAATCTTGATTCATGGCCAAAACTTCTGATTGTCATCGATCCCGACATTGATTCAGAAAAATGTTGTATGATGGGAGCTTTGCACACCCCAACCAACCTTGCTAGTTCCCGTGCAGCATCAATGTAATATTGCTGAAAAAACAACGACAAAATAGAAAATAGACCACAATGCGATGTCGGGGCCAAGCGAATTCATGGTTGCATGATAGATGTGCTTTCGGAAGTAAAATGAATTTCTAGAGCTGTTTTTAAAAACACAATGACCATTCACTTTGCCGTCAACTTGTCTCCATCTGGTTTGATTTTACAAGTAGCTCTTTACACCATCAAGGTTACTCCAGCACTAAAGGAGATTATGTTGAGTGTACAAGATAGGTTTTTCGATGAAGGTCAAATACTCAGCAAGGGGAACTGGAACGAGAGTGCTTTCAGAAGATAGGAAACTGAAGCACCTAGAAAACATCTTCTACGACACGAAATATACTGTACAATAATAGCAAAGATCAACTTATTTTTTATTCAATTTCAGCATTTTGTAGTAATTTCATAACCATGTTAATGAAACATAAGACAGACAGAAAAAAGAAAAACAGAGATCAAGACATGACTTAAATAAGTTGTGCAAGGTTGTCTCTCCAAGTGTAAACAAGAATTTATGCATCAATAAAGAAGGGATTGCAAAGAGTACAAAAAACTTGGAAGACCTAACAGTAATCCTTCCTTGCGTCACAAGAAAAATAAAATTCTATGGATGGCATAACTGCGACTCATCAATTAGACAACCCATGATCCAAACAACAGGAGAGTAGTCCCTAAAGCACACCAGTCAGAGTAACTTCGATGGTGATGCTGGTCAATATAACAGAGAAAGCCCATTTATAGCTTCCATCCCATTAACTTTCCCTTCTTTGTGATTGTACTGACACCATCGAATCTTATATTATTTATAATTTGAATGTAATAATCTTCTGTACTGCTACTTGTATGGCAAAACAAATGAAAGAACAAATAAATTATGCACATGTTGAATACAATATCAAAACACACACACACACACCCCACACATGCTTAGAAGGAATTAATGACTAGATGTGGTTAGCACAAGCACATGTGAGTATATGTCTATTCATAAAAAAACTAAAACTATGCCGTAGAAAGACAATAATAGTTTCCAGCCTTTTAAGAATATGTTGTGACATCCTTTAGCCTTTAGGACATAAATAAAACACTCAAATTCTTTTTCTAAAGACAGGTTAATAAATTACGATGTCCAAGGAGCCCCTTACAGCTGAGTAATTGGCAAAATATTTTGTTAACCCTGAAAATGGGTAATAAACTATTTATGCTCAAGAAATCAACTTATAAGTCAGTAGAAGGCTGTACACACTGGTTGTATTAGCTTTGATACTTGCAACAAAGTTCATGAATGACCATTTAAAATACTAATGCTTTAATATTAATGTATTCAGAAGAGTAATGAATTCTGTCACTTGCAGAACTCCTGTTCACAGGAAGAAACAAATACCTGATACCAAATGGAAGCTGCAATCACAGGAATAAAGATGATAAAAACTTGCCATGCAACCTGTGACATGACTGCAATGACCCCCAAGAGCTGTATAATTGAGAATGCAAAGGTACCAGTTTGGAAAGGAATATTTGTATCCACTTCATTTTGATCAGTAGATGCCTGTAGCAGAAGGATTGCTAATGTAAATGACCTATGGAGAAGGATGCTTCTTCACAAATATTAAAAAAATTATTTCCAAAAGATAAAAAATGACCAAACGTGACTTACTCTGTTTAAAATGCGCCCAGATGGAGTTGAATCAAAGAATGACATGGGAGCACGGAATATGCACATATGCATTTTGTCGAACAGCAGGGTTGCTGTCTTGTACCCAGCTGTCACGAGAAATAGAGATCTAATAAGGATACAGAAAGCGCTCCCAAGAGCCAACGCAATGTAGACATAGATAAGCATTGCGCTATTCACATGAGGTTCTTCATCTTTTGACGCAGGAGCCGCCCAAGCCATCCAGTAATTGCTACCAATCTGAAGGATTTGAAAAAGAATTTGTCCCAGCAATATCAGTGGCACAAGAGTTCCTTTGTATGCCATCGTAATGTACCTCCAGTAGACCCAAAACCCAACTCTGCCTTTCTCCCTCTCTTCTTCTTGAACAAGTTGTCCCTTCTGACTACCTACTTCATCTGGTTTACCATTCTGTGCATCCTTCTGCTCTACTTTATGAGCACCCTGTGTGCTGCTTTCAGTGTCACAAGAACCACCTTCCATGATGCCACTCGAACTATTGCCAGCAAGGTCCATTGACTCAAGTGCTGCTAAAGCATCCCTATGAGCACCAACCAATTCCATAAACTCGGTTCCCGAGTTTAGTATGTCATTATATTTGCCCCCTTGTGCAACTTCTCCATCTTTCATAACCTACAAGAAACACAAATTTTGTCCGGCAGACTGCTCAAGTGCATGCAGAGCTATGTGTAATCAAAGCATGGGGAAGAAATAGAGATGGTATCACTCACCAGGATAAGATCAGCAGAAGGTAGAAATTCCACCTGATGTGTGACGTAGACAACTGTTTTGGAAGCTAAAGCCCCTAGCAAACACTCCTGCAATATGAAGGTTGCTTGCTCGCTTAGTAGTATCAAGGCAGACTACCATGGTTTGAAGGCCGTAATATCAAACTTATGCAATGAAGATATGATTAATTTGTATATCATCCAAGATTCAAGTAGGTACAAGTAGTTATTGAAAAATTATCGATCCATAGAGTAAAAATAGACTTTAGAAACATTAAGTGAAAATAATGATAAAAAGCATGTATAAACCATTTATCAGTTCTTGTTTAAGAAAAAAAAACCATTGGTTTATTAGTGAATTTAATTATAAGGAAGTGAGTACCTTAAAGAGGTGTGATCCTGTGTGGGCATCAACAGCGCTGAATGGATCATCCAACAAATAAATGTCAGCATCTTGGTATAAAGCACGAGCAAGCTGCACCCTTTGCTTCTGCCCGCCACTCAAATTGATGCCTCTCTCTCCAATGACGGTCTGGTCTCCAAACGGAAGAATCTCTAAGTCCTTCTTCAAGGAGCATGCTTCGAGGACTTTGTCATACTTCTCAACATCCATTTCCTTGCCGAACAGTATGTTTTCTTGAATCTTACCGCTTTGTATCCAAGGTGATTGGGAGACATATGCCGTTGTCCCCCACAATTTGACGGTTCCAGATATCTTTGGAACCTCACCTAATATGCAGGACAGCAAGCTGGATTTACCGGAACCAACAGTTCCACAAACAGCGACCCTCATCCCTTGCAAGACTTGAAAATTCAAATCGTTCAAAGTGGGGATTTCGGAAGAGAGATCCCACGAGAAACATCCTTTGCTTACTTCGATCGCAATCTCAGAGCTGCCTCTTGGAAGTCTCTGTACTATATCAGGCTGCAAGTCCTCAAGGCAGAGAAATTTGGAAATTCTATCGAGGGAGACTTTGGTCTGAATGGTCATTGAGATTGTGTCAGGTAGATTATAGATCGGCTCTTGCAACACTCTAAATGTTGCAAGTGCGGACAGAATCTTTCCTGATTCTAATGGTATCCCCATAAGCATGCAAGCTCCAAAGGTGACCACTGCAACAAAAGTAGGCGAACCCCAGAAGACAAATGTTGTTATGGAATAGGCGTAAACATATTTCTTCAACCAATTCGCCTCGGTTTTCCTTAACTCGATTATTTTGGATAAGAACTTCATCTCCCAGCCTTGAAGCTTGAGAATTCTAATATTTCTCAAGATCTCCGAGGTAGCTTTCATCCTGATGTCTTTCGACTCCATCATCTTCTCCTGGTACTTCTCCTGCACCTTCCCCAGTGGAACATTGCCTAACATGACAACAAAGGTGGCTGCCAAAGCGGCAAGTGAAGCAAGCCCCAGACAAGAATACAAGATCAGCAAGGCCAGAGTGACTTGCAAAACGACCATCCACAGATCATGCATGTACCAGCTGTAGAGCCCCACTCTGTCGGCATCCACGCTTATTAAGTTGATAATCTCGCCACTAGTTCTGCTCTGTCTCGACTGACTCGACAGAGTGAGACCCTTTTGGTAGATCATAGCAACAAGTGAAGCCCGGACCCTGACCCCGGCCTGTTGCAATCTGAAAAACCAGTGCCTCTGCGAGAGGCACTCGAGAAGCTTTGCCACGATGAATGCCAACACCAAAAGATATCCTTCATGTGCGAACTCCCGACTCCCATTGAGGTACTGAACAAAGAAATCGATGAGGTAAGGACCCACGTACGAGGCAACCGTGTACACGAGCACATACAACGCCGTCAACAGGACTTGCCCCCAGACGGAGAACACTAGTGCCTTGGCTAATCTAGCTGTGGTAACTCCACAGCTACCGCTACCACTCCCTTCCTTCCTGCCGCTGCTGCTGCTGCTATTGCCAGCACCAGCACCAGCACCACCAGTACCACTCCCAGTGTATGACTCCAGCTTACTTTTGAAAATGGGGAAGACACCAATGACACTATCAGTATCAGCTAATTGTGGAACATCTTTGAGGTCCAACGTCTTCTTATGACCGACGGAGAGCAAAGGACCCATCCAAGAGAAGGTAAGGATGCTGAGAAAACCGGCACTGGCAAAAAGGGAGACATCGCCGGTGCAACTGGTATTGGGTGACCCATTGATTCTAGCAACACTCAATAGAGGCTCCTGAAGAAGAGGACTCCCTTCGAGAGTCCTCTTCCCGACGAGCCCCGCACAGCCAAGAAACAAACCGCAAAAGAGTGATCCAAAATCCAGCACCCACAGATGGGGCTGAAGAATTCCATGATTTTTGAAATATAGAAAGTCTACGACAAGACCAGAGCATGACATCAGGAAGAACAGAACCCACCAAATCGTAAGAAAGGAGGGAACTTTCTCCTCCCTTGAATGGAAGAACTCGAAATGCAGATAAGCGGAGATGGCGAGCCATGCAACGACTCTGGTGGACAAGTCCAACTGGATGGCAAGCCGGTCGTGAGACCAGAATCCATCCTGATCCCAGAAGTAGTTAAAAAGGCAGAGGAAGAGATTAAGCAGGCCCAGACCCAGGGAGGTCCAAAGGACTAATTTTGAATACAAAAACCGATTGTTTTCTACTCTCTCCTTACTAGAGTCTCCACTCTTGCGCCTCCGACAGAGCCAGACCCAGGACAGGACTAGCAGGAGGCCGAGGTGGCAAGAAACAGAGAACCACCCATGAATAAAGATAGGCCTGAGGAAGAATCCAGCATCCCAAGGCATTCGAAACAAAGGAGAGAGTGAGAACGAAACCGACATACCATCAAAGAGAGCCCGAGATCGCAGCTTTTCGATCCTTTCTTCTCGGACAATCATGAGTTCACCGGAGAGAATAGGCAGGAAAAAGCGATTTTATAGAGGGCGTGCATGAGGGCGTCGTCAAAGGCGGCTCCTTGGGGGCCAAGCTAGGGCGTAATTTTCTACCGAAAAGAAATAGCGGGTGTCCGTGGGTTCTTGGACGGATTGGGAATGGATGCTCCAGCCACCGTCCCATCCCACGGCCCCAGAAAGTTACTTGTTACCGAGACTGTCAACCCTTGTCAGGGTTCATGGTTGCTGCGTCACCCGGTGACCAAGCGTGGACCGATCGAGCGAGTTTTTGCGGTGGTTTGCGGTGAGGAGATCCGGAGAACAAAAGCAAGCACCAAGATCCAAAAACGACATTTCGTTTTTCCGTTAATAACGACCAGCAAGACGAAAAGATATGGCAGAAATCTATGAACCGCGCCAATTGATTACGGATCGCGCGGGCCTACGCCTGCCCTGGTGCAGATGGTCGGCTCCCCGCTCAAACTAATTCATACGCCTGATCGACCACGATGAGTTTGAGATTTAACCAGGCCTCCGGAAGTTGGAATCCGTTGGATTCCACTGGATGAGGCGATTAGTATGTTTTTATTTTTTAAAAATAAAAAATAAAAAATAAAAGTAGTTTGTTTGATGTGCTGGATTCATATTTGATTTGATTTAAGTCTTGTTAATTCTAAACTCAAATCACTTATAATAACTACGAAAGCTTAATCAATTTACTGATCGTGTGATTAGCCAAAGCTGAAAATTGGGTTTGATATGATTGATTTCTTACTACTACTTTATGTAGAATATAACATGATATTAAATATCATGTTAGACTAAATCACTCCAAGCAGCAAATTTATCATCTTATCTCATTTTAATTGATCGGAAACTCAGTTTATTTTCTTCCGGAGGACATGAGTTATAAATGATGGCTCTTGGATGCTGGTACGGAGGTTGCATCCAATTATGCCACTTATTGGGGATAAATTTCGCTCCTATCAAAGTCATGTTCGATGTCCAGTCTGATGCGACCGATAGCAACGGAAGAGCTCTGGCGACGCATCTTAGCCGAACTCCTACATCTAGCCGAACTCCCCAGTAGCCGAGCTCCTTCATACGCCTAGCGGCCGGACTCCTCAAGCGACCGTTCTCTCAGTCGGCCGAGCTCCTTCATACGCCTAGCGGCCGGACTCCTCAAGCGATCGTTCTCTCAGTCGGCCGAGCTCCTTCACACGTCTAGCGGCCGGACTCCTCAAGCGATCGTTCTCTCAGTCGGCCGAGCTCCTTCGGACAACCAACGCCCGAACTCCTTTGCAGTCGGTTGTGGGTCGAACTACTTTTGATTGCTCATTCGTCGAGCTTCAATCAGACTCCTGCAAAAGCCGAACTGACTCCGCATCGGTACAGCCAGGTGCCCGCGGGAGCCGAACTCCCCCAAAGCCTCCTTTCGGGCCGAGCTTCTACGGAAGCCGGACTTCTTACAGACTTCTTCAATGGACGAGCTTCTCAATGGCCGAACTCCTTATGACGGATTCCTGCAGGCAATTTCGCTACGGTTACACAACAATAACGATCGGCATTTATCAGCAATAACGATCAACAATAACGATCGGCATTTATCAGCAATAACGATCGGCATTTATCAGCAATAACGATCGACAATAACGACCGGCATTGATCAGGACGGTTACAACAAGCTCCCTCTATAAAAAGGACCCTTCGGATACCTTTACGCCAGGTTCTGAAAAATCCTTTTCTCTTCCTCCATACTCTACCGAGCATTCCATTCCTGTTGACGGAAACTGACTTGAGCATCGAAGGGTCTTGCAGGAGCCACCCCCCACCAGCTCCGAGCCAGACTTTGTTTTGCAGGTCCCCATCGACGACCTCATCGGCATCAACTCCGGCGGACTCCGACGATGACCAATTTCTGCGTCAACAGATTGGCGCTGGAAGAAGGGACCCTATCGACGAAGATTCCCTTCTTAAAGGAAGCCGGTGTTCCTTTGTTCTTAAAGGAGTGCTTGAGAGATCTTTCTTCTTTTCAATTCAAATCCCCTTCCAAAGAGAAAAGATGCCCCCTAGGAGAGCCTCCACTCGGAGATCGGCAGCCTCCGCGGCCCGATCTCGTTTGAGTCCATCCGCTCCAGCTCCAACCCCAGTGACTCAGGCTCATTCTGCAGCCCGACGATCGATGGCCTCCGCGGCCCGATCCCGTCCGAATCCGTCCGCTACCACTCCAGTCCCGGTAATCCAGGCCGCGGTAGACGCTGAACAGTTCAACCTGCTCGTCCAGCAGGTTCGTGGCCTCACCGAGGCCGTTCAAGCGGTGCAAGCCGTGCACCAGCAAGCCGCTGTACCAGTCCAATCGATCCCAGATCCTCCGGAGCCGCGTTGTCCAGTCCAGAGGCAATCGACATGGGCTACCCGACCTCCAATTCCCGAAAAAGGAAAGCAACAGAAGGAGAGCCCTTGTTCGGACCGCAGCTCATCCCAGGGAGAAGCTTTTCATCCGATCAGTAAGAAGACTTTAGAAATGAGAGACCATGAAGATCTCCTGGATAGAAGGCTCTTGGAAATGAGTCGTCGGATCGAAGAACTCCGCCACGCTCCTCCCTCATATGGTAATGAGATCCGAACCGACCCTCCATTCTCACAGAAAATTATGCAAGAACCAGTCCCGCCGAACTTCAAACTCCCACAGTTTGAGAGCTATGATGGGACCACTGATCCGGTCGACCATCTGAAAGACTTCCGAACGACGATGTTGCTTCATGGCGCGCCAGACGCCATCCTGTACCGAGCTTTTCCCTCTACTCTTAAAGGAGCCACCAGAAACTGGTATTCGGCACTCAAGCCGAGTACCATCCTGTCATTCGACCAAATAAGTCAATAATTCGCGGCCCACTTCGTCAGTAGTCGACGTCCACGCCGAAGCTCGGACTCCCTAATGGCCATCAGGCAGAAAGAAGGGGAATCCATCCGAGCTTATGTTACCCAATTTAATGCTGCTGCATTGAAAATTTGAGATTTGGATCAGTCTGTCGCGATGGCCGCATTCAAGGGCGGCCTTCAAAAAAATAACTTGCTGTTCTCCCTGAAGAAAAGGTATCCTTGGGACTTCGTCGATCTACTGGCTCGGGCCGAGAGATATGCCCGAGCGGAAGAAGCCTTCAAGTTGAAGGACGAAGAAGCCTTAAGGAAGCGGCTGGCAAGCAATGGAGAGCCGAATGAAGTTCAGCCGCGCTCACGGACTCCATCCGATAGCAGGCAGACCCGAACTCCCCGAGCTTACAAAGAAGCACAAAGAAGCCCTCCTCCCAAAAGATTCCGCGCGACTACGCCCCCCTCAACGCTCCTCGAACTCAGATTCTCACCGAAGTTAAAAACCAACTGCCAAGACCAGAAGGGTTACGATCTCCCCAAACAAGCGTGACCGAAACAAGTATTGCCTCTACCATCGCGACCACGGCCATGATACTGAGGAGTGCATCCAGCTTCGAGACGAAATCGAGGAGCTTGTCAGAAAGGGACGGCGGCTGGGTGAATTCGTTCGACGTCACCCTGAAGATCGATAAAGGGCGCTGTCATAATGAGAAACGATAAGATCAACCGCCTCACGACGTCGTTACCCAAGGTTCCAGCGCCGAAGCCAGGAGAAGCATACTCCAAAGTAAGGAGGCCAGCATGAGAAAGGAAAGATCGTCCGCATGAAGAAGGGCGAAGGAACAACGCTGCCACGACCCTGAGTCACAAAGAATTTGAGAATACATTACCAGTGGCTTCCTTTTAATAAAGTTCTTCCCTTTCAACGATGTGTTGTTTTTTAGGCGCCAAAACTATGTAATGACAAGGAAAAAAGCAGTCAACAGTCGCCGTGTTAGGAACAGGAGGAAGACCTCATCCTAACACGAGCAGGATAAAGACCATCAACCTCTTGAGAAGTTCGGTCAGAGATAAGATCTCTCCCGAGAGTAAGTTCGGCCAGAGATAAGATCTCTCTCGATGAGCAAATTCGGCTAGAGATAAGATCTCTCCCGAAAAAATAACCTCGGCCAGAGATAAGATCTCTCCCGAGAGCAAGTTCGGCCAGAGATAAGATCTCTCCCGAACAAATTCGGCCAGAGATAAGAATCTCTCCCGAGAGTTCGGCCAGAGATAAGATCTCTCCGAGAGTAAGTTCGGCCAGAGATAAGATCTCTCCCGAACGAGCAAATTCGGCTAGAGATAAGATCTCTCCGAAAAATAACCTCGGCCAGAGATAAGATCTCTCCCGAGAGCAAGTTTCGGCCAGAGATAAGATCTCTCCCGAGAGCAAATTCGGCCAGAGATAAGATCTCTCCCGAGAGCAAATTCGGCCAGAGATAAGATCTCTCCCGAGAGTAAGTTCGGCCAGAGATAAGATCTCTCCCGAAAGCAAATTCGGCCAGAGATAAGATCTCTCCCGAAAAATAACCTCGGCCAGAGATAAGATCTCTCCCGAGAGCAAGTTCGGCCAGAGATAAGATCTCTCCCGAGAGCAAGTTCGGCCAGAGATAAGATCTCTCCGACGAGCAAATTCGGCTAGAGATAAGATCTCTTCCGAAAAATAACCTCGGCCAGAGATAAGATCTCTCCCGAGAGTAAGTTCGGCAGAGATAAGATCTCTTCCGAGAGTAAGTTCGGCAGAGATAAGATCTCTCCCGAAAAAATAACCTCGGCAGAGATAAGATCTCTCTCGAGAGTAAGTTCGGCCAGAGATAAGATCTCTCCCAAAATGCAAATTCGGTCAGAGATAAGATCTCTCCCGAAAATAACCTTGGCCAGAGATAAGATCTCTCCCGAGAGCAAATTCGGCCAGAGATAAGATCTCTCCCGAGCAAATTCGGCTAGAGATAAGATCTCTCCCGAAAAATAACCTCGGCCAGAGATAAGATCTCTCCCGAGAGCAAGTTCTTCGGCCAGAGATAAGATCTCTCCCGACGAGCAAATTCGGCTAGAGATAAGATCTCTCCCGAAAAAATAACCTCGGCCAGAGATAAGATCTCTCCCGAGAGCAAGTTCGGCCAGAGATAAGATCTCTCCCGAAAAAGCAAGTCCGGCCATCTCTCCCGAGAAGCGACTTCGGCCAAAGGAGATAAGATCTCCCCTGAGCGACCCTGCCAACCTCGATCAAGCTTCGACCCGGACCAGCACGGAGCCCGGAGCCCAGAAGAAGACTTCGACAGTCGCCTTTTCTGCACTCCCTTCCTTCGAGTTTCGAACTCGGGAGTGGGGGGGCTAGTGTTGGGGACAAATCCCGCTCCTGCCAAAGTCAGGTTCGGTGTCCAGCCTGATGCGACCGATAGCAACGGAAGAGCTTCGGCGACGCGTCTTAGCCGAACTCCTACATCTAGCCGAACTCCCCAGTAGCCGAGCTCCTTCATACGCCTAGCGGCCGGACTCCTCAAGCGACCATTCTCTCAGTCGGCCGAGCTCCTTCATACGCCTAGCGGCCGGACTCCTCAAGCGACCATTCTCTCAGTCGGCCGAGCTCCTTCGGACAACCAACGCCCGAACTCCTCTGCAGTCGGCTGTGGGCCGAACTACTTTTGATTGCTCATTCGCCGAGCTTCAATCAGACTCCTGCAAAAGCCGAACTGACTCCGCATCGGTACAGCCAGGTGCCCGCGGAAGCCGAACTCCCCCAAAGCCTCCTTTCGGGCCGAGCTTCTATGGAAGCCGGACTTCTTACAGACTTCTTCAATGGACGAGCTTCTCAATGGCTGAACTCCTTATGACGGATTCCTGCAGGCAATCTCGCTACGGTTACACAACAATAACGATCGGCATTTATCAGCAATAACGATCAACAATAATGATCAGCATTTATCAGCAATAACGATCGGCATTTATCAATAATAACGATCGACAATAACGACCGGCATTGATCAGGACGGTTACAACAAGCTTCCTCTATAAAAAGGACCCTCCGGATACCTTTACGCCAGGTTCTGAAAAACCCTTTTATCTTCCTCCATACTCTACCGAGCATTCCATTCCTATTGATGGGACTGACTTGAGCGTCGGAGGGTCTTGCCGGAGCCACCCCCTACCGGCTCCGAGCCAGACTTTGTTTTGCAGATCCCCGTCGGTGATCTCATCGGCATCAACTCCGGCAGACTCCGACGATGACCAATTTCTGCGTCAACACTACTAATAGAAAAATGGCAAGTAATGTCGTATGAGGTAATAATAGAGCAGAAAGTATTATTAGCTAAGAGCATAAATTATTATCTTCCAAGTGATATGGTCATCATGCACCTAGCTGCAAAGAATGCATGTCAAAATAATTATAGGAGTCAACCTGTCAATAGACATATGAGCTATGAATATTGAAGTTTCCAATGCATGACAACTAATAACAAAGTGGGGATATTTTACCCTCCATTTCATAGTGGAGTACTAATTCGAAAGGGGAAAACATTCGCCCAAAACTTTTACAGTAGGACTGTGGTGCTTGGCTTGCATTCGGAAGTTTGAAATTGATGTATAGGAATGCGAATAAAATATGATTCCACATTGGCTTCTCCGGGCGGTGGGCTGTATTTGATTAGGAGGGGACCAGAATGGTGGAAGACTTTCATCTTATCACTTGCAGAATCTTTCTTGGTGTGCTAGTCTTGAATGAAAGAAACGGGAGAAGACTAGCAAAAGCACGTGGAGAGAATTATCGTTGCTAGCACAAAAATATCTCAAGGAAATCCAGTTTGGAAGAAAAAATGGATCCAGCTTCATCACCACAAAAGTAGAAAACTGATGGGAGATGCATTCTAGCGTCACAAAGTGCATTTAATTAAATGGATCCAATCAATATACGAGACATTGGAGAAAGTTAGGCAAATTGGACGCATCGCTAGTCATATGGGAAAGAAGCTAGTATGAAAATATCAATATTGACATATTCTCAGGATGGATACATGTAACAAATGCTAATATCCATTTAGCGTCCCTTCATGTGTTCTGATGAATGATGGAAGTCGGAGCAACACGATCATGTGGTTGAAAAGACGCATATAGTGGTCATGCAAAAACTCACGTACTCCACGTAAACCTTGCGATGTACCTGAAACAAGGTTTAGTTTGCCATGCATGAGCAATTTTGATGCTTTCTTTTCGAAAAAGGAAAAAGCATGACGCAAATTTCCTCAGAGTGCACTTTTCAATAACTTTCGTATTTATGTCTAAAATATAATATCAATAAACTGAATTTAGATCGCTTCTTTTCAACTTGGTCCAAATCTTAGACCTAATACAAGACTAGGTTATCCATATGTCATGCTTAAACTAGGCCTGGCCTGCGCTTGATTGAAGCCAGAGAAATTCATGAGAAGAAATCTATGGGCTTTGAAATGTTCAAAAAGGAAAAAAAAAAAACTAGCTGCCTTGTTATTCATATGTTACTATAACTTCAATAACTAGTTGCCTTTTATTTTGATTGCCTGAGGGGAAGTGGCAGAGTTCATATAAATTAAATCACATTGGATGTGGTTGAGTTTATTTTGATTATAAACTGGGTCTTCCTTGCCAGTTTTGGACATCAAAGTGTTATGCTGTAATAGGGCAAGCGGTCTCGGTAGGAAGTCCCTTTCTGCAGTACCTCCAGTCGTGAAGATAAGAGATTTCCCGGTGATGCGGAAGCAATCTTGTGTGTTTGTACGTAGTTATTTACAATATTTGGTTTTGGTTTTGGTTTTTGACTTGCACACTTACTGTTTTGATTGGCCTCCCTGTTGTCTATATAGCAGGTTTATTATTGAACAAAATAGCTTGTTAATTACTAGAAGATAAGAAAATATAAGATGCATTTGGTTGGCCATTAAAATAGTACCTTTTTTATTTTTTATTTTTAAAAAATAAAAAATAAAAAATAATATTTAGTAATATTATAAAAAATAAAAAATAATAATCAAAATAATTACTTTATATGCAAAACATAATTTTTTTACTTTTTGCCTTACATATAATTATTTTTTACTTTATAGCAATGTAGTTATCAAACATGCATTTTGCTTTTACTCTATAATAAAAATTAAAAAAAAATAAATAAAATTAAAAATTAAAAATAAAAAAGTATAATCAAACATATTCTTGTATGTCGATCCTCTTTTTATTGCAATAAGGTGCTCATCTGCATGGTCTATTACATTAAGAGTGTGTTTGGTTAGCCATTAAAAAAAATATTTTTTAATCTTTTAATTTTTAAAAAATAAAAATTAAATAATAATATTTGATAATTTTATGAAAAATAAAAATTAAAATAATTATTTTATATGTAAAATAAATTTTTTTTTGCTTTCCAAAAGCATGTTTTGTGCTTTTTTTGCTTTTTTGCTTTATAGCAATATAATTACCAAACATATTTTTTATTTTTGCTTAATAGTAAAAATAAAAAATAAAAAATATTTTTTTTAAAATCAAATACATCCTTTTGATTTTTAATTTTTAAAAAATATTTCTTATTTTTTTGATTTTTTCTATTAAACGAAAGCAGAAAAGCAAAAAGTATATTTGATAACCATGGATGTGTTTAGATATATTTTTTGATTTTTAATTTTTAATTTTTAAAAAATATTTTTTATTTTTTTATTTATACTATTGAATAAAAGAAAAAAAGTAAAAAATATGTTTGGTAATTATGTTGCTTAAAGTAAAAAATAATTATATGTAAAGTAAAAAATAAAAAGTAAAAAAAAAATACTTTGCATATGAAGCAATTATTTTTACGTTACTATAAAGCAAAAAAAAAAAACTCATGAAAGAGATGCAGCATAGTGTTGTTCGGGCTCGTCGATTAGACCAAAAAAATTTTTTCACTCATAAAAAAAAGAGCATAGCATTATTCGGACTCATCAGTCAGGTAGACGAAGGGCGAGAACAGGAAAGAAGGGAGGGAGAAGGGGATGAGGAGGTAAATAGCTCGATGAGGAAGAAGAGTTCGAGAAGGTAGGGAGGAGGCGGAAAGGTGAAGAGTTCAATGAGAAAGAATGGTTCAGGCTCTTTATTTTTTGGTTTGGCATTTTAGATGTGGAAAAATAAGTTTTAGGAAGCAAAAAAAGTAGAAAAATAAGTTTTAGAAAGCAAACATTTTTTTACTTTATATATAAAGTAATTATTTTAATTTTTATTTTTTATTCTTTATGATGTTATCAAATATTATTTTTTTATTTTAAAAAAAATAAAAAAATAAAAAATATAATTTTTTAATGGTTAACCAAATGTATCCTAAATTATCTTATGTTTTAACAAGACATATTAACTATAACACCTTATAAAACATAACCTCAAGTCTTTGCATCGAAATTCTACTACCACGTACTAATTGCAATAGAATGATATGCTATCGGTGGCCATATAGCTTTAGAAACCACCACATGTTGTAATGTTTGATGATTGATCTCGACTACAACTGCATTTTTTTGTGATACATCCAATCCCCATATATATATATATATATATATATATATATATATATATTTATCGTTATCCAAATTAGCACCATTTTTTGATGCTACCTACCAACTTGGAATTATATATAATCACAAGTTAGTTTCTATTCAATAAGGATCCATTTGGTTAAGGATAATTTGACACGAAAAAATAAATACCATGTTAGATTATCATGTTTGGTATGAAAAATAGAAGTGAAAAATAGAAGAGAGATATTGTAAAAAAAATTGATGGATCTCATGCTTATTTTTCAAAGAGAAAAGATAAAATAAATATCATAATATTTAGTAAATTTTTGAATGATGATAATTCATACTTGACAAAAGTACCTTCAATAAAGATGCATATATAATCATTGAATTTTATTGGAGATAAATCCCGCTCCCATCGAAGTCCAGTCTAATGCTTAGCCTAATGCACCTGGTAATTATGGAAGAGCTTCGATCGAAAATTCTTCCTCCAGTGGCTGGACCCAAGCCGAACTCTTCCAGCGACCAAACCTTAGTCGAACTTCTTCAGTCGATCGAACTCCTCAGCGGTCGAGCCCCAATCGAACTCCTCTATCAGTCGAACCCCTCTCGAACTCCCCCAACGGCTGAATTCCAATCGAACTCCTCCAGTGGTCGAATTTCTGCTGAACTCCTCCAAAAGCCGGACTCCTCCCAGACTTTTCCTTCGGCCGGGCTTCTCCAGGAGCCGAACTCCTCCTAGACTTCTTCTTCAACCGAATTTCTATAGGAGCTGGACTCCTCCTAGACTTCTCCTTCGGTCGGACTTCTCCAGAAGCCGAACTCCTCCCGGACTTCTCCTTTAATCGAATTCCTCCAGGAGTTGAACTTTTTTCGGACTTCTCCTTAAGTCGGATTTCTACATGAGCTGAACTCATTCCGGATTCCTCCAAGAGTCGAACTCCTTCCGAACTTTTTCTTTAGTCGGATTTCTATGGGAGCCGAACTCTTTTCGGATTCCTTCAGGAGTCGAACTCCTTCCGAACTTCTCATTCTGTCCAATTTCTTCAGGAGCCGAACTCCTTCCGAACTTCTCCTTCAGTCAAGTTCCTCTAGGAGTCGAACTTCTTTCGGACTTCTTCCAAACGCCTACTTCTATCGGACGGTTATGACTGTCATTATCAGTTTGGCGATACCTCTCTCTTCGTAACAAACCCAACGCGGTCCATGACCAGACGGTATGGCTGTCACTATCAATCTGACGGCACCTTCCTCTCCATACCGAACCCCACGTGGTCCCAAGTGGTCCACTATCGGATGGTATGACCGTCACTATCAATCAACCTCCATCTATAAAAAGGGACCCCCTAGATATGTTTTCTCTAAGTTCTCTTCTCCTTCCTAAAATTCTGCCGAATTCTTTCCTAAGCACTCCATTTTTGTTGGTCAGAAGAGTTGACTTGATCATCGGAGGGTCCTACCGGAGTCACCACCACTGACTTCGGACGGAACTTTGTTTTGCAGGTCATCGACGGTGACCTCATCTTTCTTGACTCCAGTTTGATTTGGCGTCAATCAGATTCTGCACCAACAGGATTGGTACTAAAGAAAGGGCCCTCTATTTTCGAGGTTCCCTTGTTCTTAAAGGAGTGCTCAACAGCGATCTTTTTTCTTCCTCTCTAGAGTTCTTTCCTAAGAAAAATGCATCCCAGAAAAGCTTCGACCCGGCGATCAATGGCCTCTGCAGCCAGATCCCGTCCAGACCCATTCGCTCCCACTTCGACCCCGGCAACTCAGGCTCCATCTGTAGCCATGGTGGATGCAGAGCAGTTCAACTTACTGGTCCAGCAGGTTCGCGGTCTCACGGAGGTGGTGCAGGCCATACATCGGCAGGCCCCGGCATCGATTCGATCGGAGTAGACTTCTCCGAAGCCCCGTGGTCCGGTCTGAGGACGACCGACTTGGGCTATCCGACCTCTGATCTTCAAAAAGGGAAGACAGAGGATGGAGGGCCCTTGCTCGGACCGTGACTCGACCCACGGAAAAGCTTCACACCCATTTCATCAAAAAATTCTAGAGATTAACGATCGTGAAGATCTTCTGGATCAAAGACTCCTAGAAATAAGCCGACGAATTAAAGAGCTCCGTCATACTCTCTCCTTACATGGTAATGATATTTGCACTGACCCTCCTTTCTCTCCCCAAATTATGCAAGAGTCCATTCTGTTGAACTTCAAGCTCCCTCAATTTGGATGCTATGATGGAACCTTTGATCTAGTCGATCATCTGGAGGCCTTTCAGATCATGATGCTGCTCCATGGTGCACTAGACGCCATCCTATGCCGAGCTTTTTCATCCATCTTAAAGGAAGCAGCAAGAAATTGATACTCGACATTGAGGTTAGGTACGATCTTCTTCTTTGATCAGATGAGCCATCAGTTTTCAGTCCACTTCATCAGCAGCCGACGTTCGTACCGAGGTTCGAATTTTTTTATGAATGTTAAGTAGAAGAAAGAAGAATCTATCCAGGCTTATGTCATTCGATTTAACGCTGCTGCATTGAAGGTCCAGAACCTGGACCAGTCTATTACAATAGCCGCACTCAAGGGTGGCCTTCAGAAGAATGATTTGCTGTTGTTTCTGGAGAAGAAGTACCCTAGAAACTTTATCGATTTGCTAGCTCGGGCTGAAAGATATGCCCGAGCGGAAGAAGCCTTCAAATTGAGAGATGAGAAAGTCGTAGGAGAGCAGCAGGCGGACGAGTCTAGTAAACCCACGACTGATGGAGGGCCAAATGAAGTTCGGCCATGCTCACGGGCTCCCCTGACACAAGCGAGGCCGAACTCTCCCTTGAGCTCGTCACCAGGAAGCTCCGCAAAAGGACACGAGTTCTCCCTCAGAAGATTTCGCAGGAGGGTGGAATGAAGTTCGACCGCGCTCACGACTCATCCCGAGTATAAGCGAGGTCGAACTCCCCCTCGATAGTCAAAGAAGCCTCGATAGAAAGAGTACGACAGACTTCTCCCCCTAGGAGGTTTCACAGGAGGGCTGAATGAAGCTCGACCATGCTTACAGGACCCTCCTCCCAAGCGCAAGCGAGCCCGAACTCCTCGAAGCTCGTCGTCAAGAAAGCTCCGATGGAAGGGTGCGAAGAAGTTCCCCTCATAAGGTTTCACAACTTACGCCCCCCTCAATGCTCCACAGATGCCAATCTAAAGTAAGAGAAGATCAGCCAAGGGTGCTGCCGTAGCTAAGAACCACCAATGAGAGAAGAACATAATAAGAGAGATCGGCCTGTCTCTCCGGCATCATCAACGCTATCCTCTGGAGGGGGCTTGGTACTTCGACGAGCCGCTATCTCCAAGCCTCAAAGTCTAAGAGAAAGCTTGCTCCAAATTGGAAAGGCCAACGTATGAAGTAGAGGAGGTCGTTCCCGGCCCGGGACTTACCGCCTGAAGGAAGCTCGGAGGAACAATTCTCCCACGACCTTGAGATTCAGAGAATTCTAGAACTGTACTGTTGGTAATTTTTCTTCAAATAAAACTTCTTCATTTCAACATTATTGTTTTCTCGGTGCAAAAACTATGTGATGACAGGAAAAAAACAATCAATAGTGGTCCATGTTAGGAATAGAAGGAGAACCTCATCCTAACGTCCTAACGTAAGCAAAGTCGAAGGCCTCATTCAATTTTAGATGAGATGGAGCAAAGTCGAAGGCCTTGTTCATTTTAGATGAGATGAAGGAAAGAGGCCCTGACAACGGTCCTTATGTGCCCCCACAGTCCGTTAGGAATAGGAGGAGAACCTTGTTCCTAACGTGAGCAAAGTCGAAGGCCTCGTTCATTTTAGACGAGATGGGAAAGAGGCCCTGACAATGGCCCTTATGTACCCCCACAGCCCATTAGAAATAGGAGGAGAACCTCGTCCTAACGTGAGCAAAGTCGAAGGCTTCGTTCATTTTAGATGAGGTGAGAGGAGAGACTCCGACAACGGTCCTGTTGGGGATAAACCTCACTCCTGCCAAAGTCTAGTTCGATGCTCAGCCTAATGCAACTAGTAGCCATGGAAGAGCTTCAACGGACGGGTCTTGGATGAACTCTCACAGCCGACCGAACTGCTCAGCGGTTGGGTCTTAGCCGAACCCTTCAGTCGGTCGAGCTCCTTCGAACTCCCAGCGGTCGAACTCCTCAGCAGTCGTCCATCGACCGAACTCCTCAGCGGTTGTCTCTTCAGTCGGCCAAATTCCTCAGCAGTCATCCCTCGGTCGAACTTCTCAACGAACTCCTCGACGGTCGTCCTCCAGCTAGACTCCTCAGTGGCCGAGCTCCTTCTGAACTCCCAGCGGTCGAGCCTTAGCCGCACTCCTCCAGCCGACACCTACAAGAGCCGAACTCCCTCCAAGCTTTCTCTTCGATCGGACTTCTTCGGGGAGCTGGACTCGTCCAGACATCCTTCGATCGGACTTCTTTAGGAGCCAGGCTCGTCCAGTCGGACCCCTCCCAGACATCCCCTCGGTTGGCCAAGCTCCTACTAAACTCTTCAGCGATCAGGCCTTAGCCGCTCACCTCCAGCCAGACGCCAATGGGAGCCAAACTCCTTTCGAGCTCCCTCTTCAGGAGTTCGAACTTTTTCGAAATGGGTACACATCAAAGCCTTCAACCCTTCATTCATTCGGCCCCGAGCGGCTCAGTATCAAGACAGCTGCAGCCATTACCATCAGTCCGTCGCAAGCGACAACGATCCGCTACCAGGCGGCGATGGCTGTCACCATCAATCTGCTGCAGACGGCATCTTTTCGTAAGACTGACTCCGTCGGACCTCGAACAGCCCGCCAGCACGTGGCTACAGCTGTCACCATCAAGCTCCACTATAAAAAGGATCCTCTAGATACGCTAAAAAGAATCTCTGATCTCTAAGCTCTCCTCTCCCTCTCTAAGCTCTGAGAAACTCATTCCCGAGCACTCCATTCCTGTTGGCCGGAGCTGACTTGATCGTCGGAGGGTCCTATCGAAGCCACCCCCATCGGCTCTAAACGAAACTTTATTTTGCAGATATCTGATGGTGACCTCGTCCACCTTCGCTCCAGCTGATTTCGGCGACGATCAATTTCTACACCAACAGATTGGCACTAGAAGGAGGGCACCGAACCACCGAGGTTCCTTTATTCTTGAAGGAGTGCTCGACGATGATTTTTCTCTTCCCTCTCTGGAGATCTCTCTTTTCTCTTTCGAAAATGACTCCCAGGAGAGCTTTGACTCGACGGTCGGCGGCCTCCGTGCCCCGATCCTGTCCAGATCCATCTGCTCCTGCTTCAGCCCCGCAGCTTAGGTTCTACCTGTATCCATGGTAGATGCAGAGCAATTCAATCAGCTTGTCCAGCAAGTCCGTGACCTCATCGAGGTAATGCAGGCCATGCAGCAGCCTTCGGTGGCGACTCCACCAAAAAATTCACCATTCGAATGTCGGGAATCGGCCCCAAGGAAGGGTACTCGGGCCGGTGTGTCCGCCGCCCCTTGGAAAGGAAAATAGAGAGTCAGAGATCCATGTTCGGATCATGGTTCTCCACTGGAGGAGACCTTTCCCGTTTGTAGCCGAAAGTCTCCCAAGATCTGCGACCAGGATGATGCCCTTGATCATAGATTGCAGGAGATAGACCGACGGATTGAAGAGCTCGACCACATCGCCCCAGCTCATCATGCCGACGTCCATGCCGATCCCCCTTTCTCCCTTTAGATTATGCAAATGCCCATCCCACCGAACTTCAAGCTCCCTCAACTTGAAAGCTACGATGGGACCTCTGATCTGGTTGATCATCTGGAGGTCTTTCGGACCATGATGCTGCTCCACGGTGCTTCAGACGCCATGCTGTGTCGAGCCTTCCCATCTACCTTAAAGAGAGCAGCGAGAAACTGATACTCTATATTGAAACCGAGTACGATCTTCTCTTTTGATCAGATGAGCAGTCAGTTCGCGGCCCACTTCATCAGCAGCTGACGTCCGCGCCGAGGTTCGGAATCCCTGATGAACGTCAAGCAGAAGCAAGAGGAATCGATCCGGGCTTACATCATCCAGTTTAACGCCACGGCATTAGAGGTCCGGGACTTGGACCAGTCTGTTGCGATGGCCGCACTTAAGGGCGGCCTTCAGAAAAATGACTTACTGTTCTCCCTAGAAAAAAAGTATCCCAGGGACTTCGCCGATCTGCTAGCTCAGGCCGAGAGATATGCCCGTGCAGAAGAAGCCTTCAAGTTGAAGGATGAAGAAGCCTTAAGAGAGTGGTTGACAGACAATGGAGGGCCGAATGAAGTTTGGCCACACTTATGGACTCCCTCTGGGAGCAGACGGGCCCGAACTCCTCGAGCTCGTCACTAAGGAAGCCCTGACAGAGGGGCGCGAAGAAGCCCTCCTCCCAAAAGGTTTCGCGACTACGCCCCCCTCAATGCTCCTCGAACTCAAATCCTCACCGAAGTTAAGAACCAACTGCCAAGACCAGAAGGGTTACGGTCTTCCCCAAATAAGTGTAATCGAAGCAAGTACTGCCTCTACCATCGCGACCACGGCCACAACACTAAGGAATGCATTCAGCTCCGAGATGAAATTGAGGAGCTCGTTAGAAAGGGACAGTTGGATAAATTTCTTCGACGCCAGCCTGAAGATTGGCCAAGGGCGCTGCCATAACAAGAAATGATAAGATCGACCGCCTCACGGCATCATCAATGTTACCCCAGAGAGGAGCTTGGTACATCGACGACTCGTCACCTTCCAGCATCAAAGCCAAGAGAAGCATGCTCCAAAGTGAGGAGGCTAACATGAGGTAGAAAAGGTCGTCCGCATGAAGAAACGTGGAGGAACAACGCTACCACGACCCTGAAACACAGAATTCGAAAATGCGTTGCCAGTAACTTTCTTTCAATAAAGTTCTTCCCTTTCAATAATATACTATTTCTGGGCGTGAAAACTATGTGATGATAGAAAAAGAAGCAGTTAATAGTCACCGTGTTAGAAACAGGAGGAGAACCTCGTCCTAACACGGACAGGTTAAAGACCTTCAACCTCAGTTAGAGATAAGATCTCTTCCGAGCGACAACCTTGGCTAGAGATAAGATCTCTTCCGAGAAGCAACCTCGGCCAGAGATAAGATCTCTTCCGAGTGACAACCTCGGCTAGAGATAAGATCTCTCCCGAGTGATAACCTCGGCCAGAGATAAGATCTCTTCTGAGCGACAACCTCGGCTAGAGATAAAATCTCTCCCAGAAGCAACCTCGGTCAGAGATAAGATCTCTTCCGAGTGATAACCTCGGCCAGAGATAAGATCTCTCCCGAGCGACAACCTCAGGCTAGAGATAAGATCTCTCCCGAAGCAAACCTTGGCTAGAGATAAGATCTCTCCCGAGCGACAACCTCGGTCAGAGATAAGATCTCTCCCGAGCAACAACCTTTGGCTAGAGATAAGATCTCTCCCGAGAAACAATCTCGGTCAGAGATAAGATCTCTCTCGAGCGAAAAACCTCGGCCAGAGATAAGATCTCTTCCGACGACAACCTCGGCTAGAGATAAGATCTCTCTCGAGAAGCAACCTCGGCTAAAGATAATATCTCTCCTGAGCGACAACCTCAACCAGAGATAAGATCTCTCCCGAGCGACAACCTCGACCAGAGATAAGATCTCTTCCGAGAAGCAACCTCGGCCAAAGATAAGATATATCTCCCGAGTGATAACCTCGGCTAGAGATAAGATCTCTCCTGAGAAGCAACCTCGGTCAGAGATAAGATCTCTCTCGAGAAGCAACCTCGGCTAGAGATAAGATCTCTTCCGAGCGACAACCCCAGCCAGAGATAAGATCTCTTTCGAGAAGCAACCTTGGCTAGAGATAAGATCTCTCCCGAGCGACAACCTCGGCTAGAGATAAGATCTCTCTCGAGCGACAACCTCGATCGGAGATAAGATTTCTCCCAAGCGAACAACCTCGGCCAGAGATAAGATCTCTCCCGAGAAGCAACCTCGGCCATAGATAAGATCTCTCCCGAGTGACAACCTCAGTCAGAGATAAGATCTCTTCCGAGTAACCGAATCAACCTCAGCTAGAGATAAGATCTCTTCTGAGCAACCGAATCAACCTCTGCTAGAGATAAGATCTCTCCCGGGCGACCTTGTTCAAACTCGGCTGCAGGAGATAAGATCTCTCCCGAGGCACACTCGACTGCAGGAGATAAGATCTCTCCCGAGCGCCCGCATCAACCTTGATCACAAGAGACCGAGCCGACCTCGGTCAGAGATAAGATCTCTTCCGATCGACCAAGCTAACCTCGGCCAGAGATAAGATCTCTCCCGATCGACCAAGCCAACCTCGGTCAGAGATGAGATCTCTTCCGATCAATCGAGCCAAACTCGGCCAGAGATCGAATCTCTCCCGAGCGCCCATATTGACCTCGGCTGCAGGAGAGGAGATCTCCTCCGACTCAGTCTCGACTGTAGGAGATAATGTCGCCCCAGATGAGCTCAACCTCCGACCTCGATCGTAGGAGATGAGGCCTACCTCAACCTCGGTTGGAGATGGGATCTCCCTCGGGCTTCAACTTCAATATCAACTTTAGCTGGAGATGAGATCTCCCCTGAGCTTTGATCTAAACCAGCACGGAGCCTTGAAGAAGACTTCGGCAGTCGCCTTTTCTGCACTCCCTTCCTTCGAGTTTCGAACTCGAAAGTAGGGGGGCTATTGTTGGGGATAAACCCCGCTACTGCCGAAGTTTAGTTTGATGCTCAGCCTAATGCAACCAGTAGCCATGGAAGAGCTTCAGCGGATGGGTCTTGGATGAACTCTCACAGCTGACCGAACTGCTCAACGGTCGGGTCTTAGCCGAACCCTTTAGCCGATCGAGTTTCTTTGGACTCCCAACGGTCGAACTCCTCAGCGATCATCCATCGGCCGAACTCCTCAGTGGGTGTCCCTTCAGCCGATCGAACTCCTCAGCAGTCATCTCTCGGTCGAACTTCTCAGCGAACTCCTCGACGGTCGTCCCCCGACTGGACTCCTCAGCGGCCAAGCTCCTTCCAAACTTTCAGCAGTCGAGCCTTAGCTGCACTCCTCCAGTCAGATACCTACAAGAGCCGAACTCCCTCCAAGCTTCCTCTTTGGTCGGACTTTTTTGGAGAGCTAGACTCATCCTGACATCTTTCGATCGAACTTCTTCAGGAGCCAGGCTCGTCCAGCCGGACCCCTCCCAGACATCCCCTCGATCGACCGAGCTCCTACTAAACTCCCCAGCGATCGGGCCTTAGCCGCTCACCCCCAGCCAGACGCCTATGGGAGCCGAACTCCTTCCGAGCTTCCTCTTCAGGAGTTCAAACTCTTTCGAAATGGGTACACGTCAAAGCCTTCAACCCTTCATTCATTCAGCCCCGAGCAGCTCAGTACCAAGACAGCTACAGCCATCACCATCAGTCCGATGCAAGCGACAGTGACCCACTACCAGGCGGTGATGGTTGTCACCATCAATCCACTACAGACGGCATCTTTTCGTGAGATTGACTCTGTCGGACCTCGAGCGGCCCACCAGCACGCGGCTACAGTTGTCACCATCAAGCTCCGCTATAAAAAGGATCCTCCAGATATGCTAAAAAAAACTCTGATCTCTAAGCTCTCCTCTCCCTCTCTAAGCTCTGAGGAACTCATTTTCGAGCACTCCATTCCTGTTGGCCAGAGCTGACTTGATCGTCGGAGGATCCTGCTGGAGCCATCCCCCCACCGGCTCCGAACGGGACTTCATTTTGTAGGTCTCCGACGGCGACCTCATCCACCTCCGCCCTAGCTGATTTCGGCGATGATCAGTTTCTGCACCAACAGGTCCTATTGTGCTCAACCTCAATAGAAGATAAGATCTCCTTCAATCTAGGATGGAACAAGATCTCCCCCAAGATTCAATGTCTACGTCAACCAAAGACAAGATCTCCTTCAACTTCGGCTGAAGATAAGATCTCCCCCATGCCCCAACCTCAACGTCAACCTCGGCTAGAGACAAGAACTCCCTTGAGCTGCAACTTCAACAACCTCGGTTGAAAATAAGATCTCCCCTGAGCTTCAACATCTACGTCAATCGGAGATAAGATCTCCTTCAACCTCGGCTAGAGATAAGATCTCCCCGAGCCTCAACCTCAACAACAATCTCGGCTGGAGACAAGAACTCCCCCAAGCTTTAATTTCAATAACCTCAGATGGAGACAAGATCTCCTCCGAGCTTTAACCCCAACCTCAACAGGAGATAAGATCTTCTTCAACCTCGATTGGAGATAAAATCTCCTCTGAGCTTCAATGTCTACGTCAATAGGAGATAAGATCTCCTTCAACCTCGGCTAGAGACAAAATCTCCCCCGAGATTCAACGTCTATGTCAACCAGAGACAAGATCTCCTTCAACCTCGACTGAAGATAAGACCTCCCCCGAGCCCCAACCTCAACGTCTACCTCGGCTGGAGATAAGAACTCACCGAGCTTCAACTTCAATAACCTCAGATGGAGATAAGATCTCCCCCGAGCTTCAACTACAACGTCAGCAGGAGATAAGATCTTCTTCAACCTCGGCAAGAGATGAGATCTCTCCCAAGCTTCAACCTCAATGGGTGTAGAGCCCAAAAAAGAACTTCGGTAGTCGCCTTTTTGGTACTCCTTTCGAATTTTGAACTTGAAAGTGGGGGGACTATTATTGGAGATAAACCCCGCTCTCACCGAAGTCCAGTCTGATGCTTAGCCTAATGCAACTAATAATCACGGAAGAGCTTCGATCGAAAATTCTTCTTCCAATGGTCAGATCCCAGTCGAACTCTTCTAGCGGCCAAATCTTAGCCAAACTCTTTCAACCGACCGAACTTCTCAGTGGTCGAGCCCCAATCGAACTCCTCCATCGGTCGAACCCCTCTCGAACTCCCTTAGTGGCTGAATTCGAGCCGAACTCCTCTAGCAGCCGAATTTCAGTCGAATTTCTCCGAGAGTCGGACTCCTCCCAGACTTCTTCTTCGGTCGAACTTCTCCAGGAGTTAGACTTCTCCCAGACTTCTTCTTCGGTCGAATTTTTATGGGAGCTGGACTCCTTTCAGACTTCTCCTTTGGTCGGGCTTCTCTAGAAGTTGGATTTCTTTCAGACTTCTTCTTCAGTCGGATTCCTTTAGTAGCCAAACTTCTTCCAGATTTCTTCTTCAGTTGGACTCCTACAGGAGTCGAACTCCTTCCGAACTTCTCCTTCAGTCGGATTCCTCCAGGAGCCAAACTTTTTTTGGATTTCTCCTTCAGTCGGATTCCTCCAAGAGCCAAACTCCTTTCGGATTTCTCCTTCAGTCGGATTTCTCTAGGAGCCGAACTCTTTCCGGATTTCTCCAGAAGCCGAATTTTTTCTTCTGGACTTCTCCTTCAGTCGGATTTTTACGAGAGCCGAACTTCTTCCAGATTCCTTCAGGAGCCGAACTCCTTCTGGACTTCTCCTTCAGTCGAATTTCTATGGAAGCCGAACTTCTTCCCAATTCCTACAAGAGCCGAACTCCTTTCGAACTTCTCCTTCTATCGGATTTCTTCAGGAGTTGAACTCCTTCCGAACTTCTCCTTCAGTCAAGTTCCTCCAGGAGCCGAACTCTTTCCGAACTTTTTCTTTAGTCGAATTTCGAACGCCCACTTCCACCGAACGGTTATGACTGCCATTATCAGTCTGGCGACATCTCTCTCCATAATAAATCCCATGCGATCCACGACCAGGCGGTATGGCTGTCGCTATCAGTCTGACGGCATCTTCCTCTCCATACCGAACCCCATGCGATTCTGAGCAATCCACTACCGGACGGTATGGCCATCACTATCAATCAAGCTCCATCTATAAAAAGGGATCCCCCAGATACGTTTTTTCTAAGCTCTCTTCTCCTTCCCAAAACTCTACCGAATTCTTTCTTGAGTACTCCATTTTTGTTGGTCTGAAGAGCTGACTTGATCATCGGAGAGTTCTACCGAAGCCACCACCGCCGACTCCGAATGTGATTTTATTTTGCAGGTCACCGACGACGACCTCGTCTT
This sequence comes from Cocos nucifera, assembly GCA_006176705.1. Classification (NCBI taxonomy): domain Eukaryota; kingdom Viridiplantae; phylum Streptophyta; class Magnoliopsida; order Arecales; family Arecaceae; genus Cocos; species Cocos nucifera. The sequence continues at coordinate 596,600 of QRFJ01000885.1, read as the reverse complement.
CCTCGACTCCAGTTTGATCCGGCGTCAATCAGATTTTGCACCAACAAATTTATTCTTATATCTTTTTAAATTCATTCAATAAAAAATTTTAGCAAAAAAATTAAGATGGAGATAGCATTATGCATAGAATTGTATGCTTATAGTCATTATATAAAAATTAATTAGAGATGATAATACAATTCTAGCATTAAAAATTATTTAATATTGAAGGATATATTTATAAATTTCATCATATTTTTATATAAGTTTATCTCAAATCAAACATAGTAATCTTTTTTTTTAGTATTATTTTTTAGAATAATTTTTCTATCAATCAAACATAATAAAAATTATTTTTTAAATAAATTATTTTTATAAATTATTAAATTATTTTATAATTTGATATATCTCAAGTTATTTCTATCGATTGATCCTACAATTTCAGTGGCAAAACTTCATAGAATATATTCATCTTATCATCGAGCCAATCATTACATTGTACATGCTATGGTTTCTACTTATTGTGATTTTTCTTTGGAAATTAGTTTTATCAGATTAGCATCTTTGCTAGCAATCCTCACAAGCATAAAGCCCATGCCTCATATATAAATGCAACACTTCTGAATCGAAACTCTTAGGACATCTGGACAAATCTCGGATGCAAGTCCCTGCATAAAGATTGTTCGGTGGGAACTCGGTTGTTGCATGTACATAATAACTAGATTTTCTCTTGCAGTCCATTTTTAATGCAAATCTTTTTAGACTTGGATATATTTGGCGGGGTGCACATGATCGCATAACTAATTACCATGGAGATTCATCGCGCCCAACAACGACAATTCATACCAGTATATCTAACTTGGACGGTAGTTTAAATTGTATGCACGTAGCTGCATTCAACATTTGCTTGGTTAGATGACCAGAAGCTCTAACATGGTTTGGCCCGTACTAGTTCTCTTCGTAAACTTCAAATGCAATTCCGATGGCTGCCTTGGTAACATTTATTAAGGTTTCATATCATCGACCTTCAAATGAGATCCCAACCATTAGTTCTCAACGCAAACATCCCATTTAACGTCAACCTCCAAACGAGATCCATGATCTGTTTGGGCTAGCAGCACATCTTCCAGGCAATTTTGCTGGGAGACAGGACGCAGAACAATGAGTGGGAGTCATTGAACACAAAGCCCGTCGCTAAAAACCATATCCTTCAATTTAATACCACCGCACATGGCCTTTGCCATGACATTGTTGAAGGGCTAGCTTATTGCCCCTTACATGCCAATATAGGTACCATTTACATTGTTTTGTATCGTGCACCGTGCCAGATAAATTGCAAGTGCTTTGAGCACCGTAATTTGTTGGATCGTTATGAATGGAGAGCTATGTTCAAGTGTCTATCACTTGCCTTGGTCCCTACCGGAAGATTTTTGCGTTACGTAACTTTATTGCAATAATTCACCGCATACTTGTTGCGCTAGCAGCAGGCTGTCATGTTTTAATTTGGAAGGGATCAAGAGCAACTACATTGTTCATTAGTTCATTGTGACTTGCTTCTGCCTCGAACTTTAACATGAGATTTGCTTACCTGCATGATATTGCAAGCTACTCCATTCTGTTCCTTGGACTCAACCTCTCATGTTCAGCTTACATGTGCATCGCAAAAGCTGCGTTGCTTACTAGGTTGGCATCCTATCATCTCTTATGGATCTTCTAGTTTCTACCTGTGTACATCACTTCGCATCATAGATGAATATGGCAAAATTCAATCGATCCATACATGTCATTAAAAAGTTAATTAATCAATTAAATGGATACCCGATGGAATGTGACCGTCTGGCATTTTTCGCATACAAGAGTAGCCAAATTACTTGGATGGGCTCGATGGTGCATGGAAGAAAAATGCCGATTCTAAAAGATCACCGAGAAGGATAAGGTACATAGATGGCGATTGCATCCGGACCACACATGCGGAGCGGAGGTAGCTGGGATGCAAACTGCCAAGAACCATGCGTGTGCGCATGGAAGAAAGATGTCCATTCTAAAAGATCACAGAAAATTGTATCCGGACCTCGTATGTAGAGAGATGGTCAAGTTAGAAACAACCGAGAATCAAAATATTAACTAACAAGAGATAATTAAATTGTACAAATTCAGGCCAAAATGCGGAAATACTTAATAATCAAGATAACAAATCGATTGGAGATGGGAAGATAGGTGAGCCAAAAACAGCTAATAATCTAGATGACAAATAAAGTGGAGATATTTGAATTGTATTCAGACCACATGCATGCATGCAGCGAAACAATTAAGAATCAAGATAAAAAGTAAAATGAAGATCTAAGGGGATCTGAACTTGTGAGCCCTGGCAAGTATGAGCCTTGCCACCATGTTCGGTAACTAGTCGACTCCAAAAATTTAAGTTGATATTAAAAAAAAAGAGTCAACCTCATGGTATTTAGGCACCAAATTTGGAAAGAAAAGGAAGGACCTCCAACTCAAATTAGACATTTTTTGCGGTCAGCTTCCACTTATGGTCCCTTGCCTTTGGTATCACCTATAGATTCAGCCATGAAATTAACTTCTCTTATTCTCTCGCACGCGCGATGTCAGCTACAAAATGGACGACCCACCAGACGGTCAGATGGCCCCTCTTAATCGATTTTGTTAAAGAATTCGGTGGTTTATTTAAGCACGAAGATGCCGGTACCAATTTGTCACTATTTGGTGTGACGAGTTCCACTTTAACATTACAAAAAGTTAATAACGGTCGCAGCAGGTCGAAGGCTTGATGATGGTTCATTTATAAAAATGATTTTTAACAATAAAGAATTTGTTAATGGTGAAACAAGACTTTTTTTTTTTTTTTTTTTTTCAAAGTAGGTTCCTTCAACCAAATTTCTTCAACAACACGTTGCGGTGGACTACGATGATCGGAGCTGCAGCATGATGCATGCAGCAGCGTCGGATGCATCTGTGAGAATCGAGATAAGTCGATCATCATGGCACTCAACATGGTATGCGAATTTGATTGGCAAAGTGAAAATTGTAAGTATATGGCATGTAAATTAGCGAACTAACTTCCCCCAACGAGGAATGAATTCTTTAGAAGGGGGTGAAAAATGTATAGCCGGTGACTTGCACGGCAATTTCGGTCGTTGAAACGAGAAAAAGGACAAGTGGATGCTAGCTTGGCAATGAGATGGCACCTGACCTCCGCTTCATCTGGCGGAGGGATGCTATGGTAATTGTCTTCAAGTATATGGGCATTTGCTCAACGCTTTGCCCACCGACAGATCCGGTGGTAAGTAACGTCTGTCCTGGCCAACGCTGAGGTCACGAATTACCGGCGATTCCCAGTCGCCCACCGCTGCCAGCCTGTCAACAGCCCGGGAGGCTGTGACGGCAAGCGAGCCAGCCGTTGGGATCGCTCAGATCCGACGGCTATGAATCCATTTCCACTCCATCCGACGGCTGCGATCGTTAAACCTAATTTATTGGCAATATATTATCATCACTTCACCAACAAATCACCAATAAAAAAACGCTTGTCTCCCTCTCCCTCTCCCCCTCCAAAAAAAAAAAAAAAAAGAAAATTACTAATAAAACAAAGCAAGAAAGAAAAAGATACAGAGAGGAGCGCAGGAAAGGCGAGAGAGAGAGGAGAAGAGAGGGGAAAGTAGGATCGGGTGGGGGAGGTGAGAGCCCATCGGTGGTTCGTTAGCTAGTGCGATGCGAAGAGATTGCTGCTGAGTAGAAGAAATCCCTCTCTTTTTGTCGTTCTTGATCTCTCCAATTTGGGATGCTCTTCTGAAGATCCGGTGAAAGAACCGAAGGAAAAGGAGGGTTTTCTGATCCAAGGGAACCATGGAAGCCAATGCGGGAATGGTGGCGGGCTCGCACAAGAGGAACGAGTTCGTGTTGATCCGGCACGAAGGAGAAGCCGGGGTACGTGATTGTTGTATGCCCGTTCGGTTTCCTTTGTCTTAAAGATCATTTCTTTCCCGTTTTCTTATACATCGTTTTGCTACTCTGGTGTCTGGATCCGCTGGTGGACTTGGTGTTACTGGGGTTTGACTTGGAATTCTTGCTCCTCTTTGTGACTTTTGGTAATGGCTTCTGATTAGATCGGTTAGATTGGGAGAAACACCTTTGATGCGACTGAATTTGACTTCTTTTTCGTTTTCGTTAAGATTAGTTGGAACGACCGGGTGCCTACAGGCATCAGCTGAATATCTTGATCGATTTCTGGAACAGTGGTTTGTGAAGTTGCAATTCGATTAAATTTAATGATTTTCTTCTTTGTGTTTAGAGCAATTCATGGTTTTAACCGTACATTGCTATTATTGAGCTTCATCTTTGGTGTCTTTTACAAGAAATCGGTGGTTATCACTCGAATTTGTTAGTTAAAATCATCTGTTTGAAGGTTCTCGCCTTGTTCATGCTGGCCTTGCACATTCACGACTTCTTGCTCTTTCAATAGAGATCTTTGTATCTCTTCTACCAGAAGCAAGAGATCTTTGTATGTCACCTTGATTTTGCATAACTTGTTGTTATGTCATCTTGTATTTCTTTGTGGATGCTGTAGGTCTGAATGCAGACCCGAAAAATCTTAATTTTTCCCAATTATTTTCAAGAAATTGTCAGCTGGCATTGTATTTTCTTGAAACATTTTCTTCCTTCGCTGCTACCGTTGGATTACAGTATCTGGCGTGCTCTGTTAAATCTACTTTTCAGCCTACTTCATATGCGATAACCTGATTGTAACATTTAGATTGACATGCCAATCGTGGGTTCTATTTTGAGAGATTTACTGTTATGCGATGTCTACTGCTGCCTCTAGGCATTCTTGTATGGCTACTGGAAAGTGGTGCATCGTTTAACTTTTCTGTTGCAAAGTACATTCTGTTTGAAACTAAAAAATGAGATGGTTTAAAGTCTTTATTCTGTATGCATGTATGTACATGTATACATAATCATGACATGTGTCTATATGCACGTATATGTATCCATTTACAATTATACACACACATATGTATACATATATTACCTATTTTTACATATTTGTAAGCATGTATGATTGTATGTGTTAATTTTCGGGTTTTTCTTCTTCTTATCTTCTCGGACTTGCACATAGCTCGGTTGTGTTTTTGATATATGCTTAAGTTGAAGGTTATATGTTTAATGTAATTTCTGAGATGTGGTGGTTATATGAAAATGCATATTGCTTCATTCAATTTGTTGACCTAATTTTATTCCTCCTGAACATGCAGCCTAAGCCCCTTAAAAACCTGAATGGCCAAGTATGTCAGATCTGTGGTGACACTGTAGGGCTTACGTTGACTGGTGATGTTTTTGTTGCTTGCAATGAGTGTGCTTTCCCAGTTTGTCGTCCTTGTTATGAATACGAGCGTAAAGATGGAAACCAGTCATGCCCTCAATGCAAGACTAGGTACAAGAGACATAAAGGTCAGCTTGTTATTTGTAATAGATGCATTCTCTGTGTTTTTGGTTGATTTAAGAGTAATTTATCCAGTTTCTATGAGGCTTTCTCATACAGGGAAATTCAAGTAGATAAAATATGACCACATGACATGCTTCAATGGATTTGATGTTTAGGTTCATCCTTCGATATTGATCTTATTATTTGTAGCCTATATGGTGTTGCAGGTAGTCCTCGAGTTGAAGGAGATGATGAAGAGGATGGAGTCGATGATTTGGACAATGAGTTCAATTATGCTCAAGGCAATGGCAAGATGGTGCACCAGTGGCAGCTACAAGGCCAGGGAGAAGATGTTGATTTATCTTCATCTTCTAGACATGAGCCTCAGCATTGTATTCCACGTCTGACCAATGGTCAGCAGGTAGACCCAAAAAACAAAGACCATTGTTGGAACCATGATGTTGTTTGCTTGAATTGGAAGCTACTTTTAATATCTTAGGTCTTATGTGCTACTTAGCAATTGATGAAGCATTCACATGGTTGAGTGGTTGGCAGAAATTGTATATGCTCCATCTTGCTGAATTAGTGGGACATGCTAAGAACTGTCAGTTAGTAGAGAAGTTTGAATTTTAGTGATTTAGGAAATCATTTTAATTAGGAAAGTCAACATGTCTGTTGATTTGGAGACTATTTTAGTATATTTTGCATAAAAAGAGTCTTGGTCTGATACTACATTGGGTTAGAAAGGTTTTTGATCCGTTTGGTCAATTAAGATTGTACTTTGGAGTTATTTGTGTCTTTTTATGTAAGGTGCAGGGGAAATCTAAAAATTGTATGTGATCATGATGATTGTTTTTTCAAAAAAGAATTTCTTCTCTTGGATTTAACGTCCCTGTTCTTCTCCTCTTCCTTCTTACTGTTGTCCCATTCCTTCTCTTTTTCCTTTTAGTTTGAATTTTGTACAGTTTTTTTGGTCTTTATGCATGTTTATCTATATAACTCTGTCTAGTCAACTGGTTGTCTTTTACTTTTGGTGTTATTTTATTGTTATTTAATAAAACTATGCTGCTTTTCACAAATGGAACCGTGGAAATACCTGATAAACATCTGGTTCTTATGCTGTGTTACCTTCTTCTAGCCTCAACAATTATTATCCTATTCTTTCAGGTTTCTGGTGAAATACCTGATGCTACACCAGATCGTCACTCAATTCGAAGTCCGTCATCAGGTTATGTGGATCCGAGCCAGCCAGGTACCTTTTTTTTAAAAAAGATCTCCTTGATGAACTTTTTCAATGCATATGCTTTGCTATCAAATTTGACTCGCTGGCTTTCTGAACATGTTATGGTGTTGTGAATGCAGTTCCAGTAAGAATTGTGGATCCCTCAAAGGACTTGAACTCATACGGTCTCGGAAGTGTTGACTGGAAGGAAAGAGTTGAAGGTTGGAAAATCAAACAGGAGAAAAATATGATGCAGATGACCAATAAATACTCTGATGGGAAAGGAGATATAGAAGGAACTGGTTCAAATGGGGAGGATCTGCAAATGTATGAACTGACTAATCCCTGCATTGACTCTTTTTTGTCCTAATTTTCCCAAGAGGTTCACATAGATGTCAGATTTCGTGGTTAGATTAACCTCAAATTTGATCAGATACGATATGATCTGGTTTTGGGCAGCGGGTGTCTGGACAAGCATTATTAGTTTAGTAATTTACTTTTATGTGTTCTTAAGTTTTTCAACAAAATATACTAAAAGTAAGAAAATCTTGACTTTATTTGTTCGCATGTTCAAATTTTTCACTTTTTTGTATTATTTTCATTAATTCTACCTTGTTAATTGAACATGCTGGAAGTTTTATGTTTGATAATTCATTATCATAACAAGAACATGACTTCCAAATTAAGCCTTGATTTAGATGCAATTAAAGTATGATTTGTTATTGCAAACTGAGTAACAATGTAAGCTTAACTTTCTATAAATGCTGGTCCTTTTTTAGTTCTTATGTGCTCCCAATTGTTTGAACTTATATGCTATAGAAATGTCTCTTTTTGAGCTTGTTCCCTTCTAGATCTTGATCAAGCTACTTAGTTTCATATTTTCATTTTTGGTGTCTGAACATCATACATTCCGAGTTTTTGTTGTTTCGTTTCGACTTAGCCAGAATCCTGTATCCATGAAAACTAGTGTTTGTCGTGTGATGCTTCTAACAGACATAAGGAAGCTTTTATGCATTTGATACTCATCGTTTTTTTGCAGGGCTGATGATGCTCGTCAACCTCTGAGCCGCATAGTGCCTATTCCTTCTAACCAACTCAATCTGTATCGCTTGGTGATCATTCTCCGGCTTATCATTTTGTGTTTCTTCTTCCAGTATCGTACCACTCATCCAGTTCAAGATGCTTATCCATTGTGGCTAACATCTGTCATATGTGAGATTTGGTTTGCTTTGTCATGGCTTCTGGATCAATTCCCAAAATGGTATCCAATCAATCGTGAAACATTCCTCGATAGACTTGCACTAAGGTCAGTTTTCTTGTCCTTTCAGAATATGGTGTGTCAAGCAACTTAAAGTTACGGAAGTACATTGTGCTGATTCTTTCAATATATTTACCTCAGATATGATAGGGAGGGAGAACCTTCACAGTTAGCTCCGATTGATATATTTGTCAGTACAGTGGATCCCATGAAAGAACCACCTCTTATAACAGCAAATACAGTGTTGTCTATCCTCGCTGTGGACTATCCTGTTGACAAAGTTTCATGCTATGTTTCTGATGATGGTTCAGCAATGCTGACATTTGAAGGACTCTCAGAAACTGCAGAATTTGCTAGAAAATGGGTGCCCTTTTGCAAGAAGCACAATATTGAACCCAGGGCTCCTGAGTTTTATTTTGCCCAAAAGATAGATTACTTGAAGGACAAAATACAACCTTCATTTGTGAAAGAACGCCGAGCAATGAAGGTAAACTTGGAAACCATATTGTTGGATAAATATCCTCTAAGAATCTGTTTTGAAGATGTATTAAACCGTGAAGTGGTTCATTTCAGAGAGAGTATGAGGAGTTCAAAGTACGGATAAATGCTCTTGTTGCCAAAGCACAGAAAACCCCAGAGGAAGGTTGGACAATGCAGGATGGCACTCCTTGGCCTGGAAATAATCCAAGAGATCACCCTGGCATGATCCAGGTGCATCATAATTTTCATGACATTCCATTGCCATCATTTCACATTTCATTTGTCTCACCCCTTTTTTGTTAAAAATGCAGGTCTTTTTAGGGCACAGTGGAGGGCTTGATACAGATGGCAATGAGCTACCTAGACTCGTTTATGTTTCCCGTGAGAAGAGACCAGGCTTCCAGCATCACAAAAAGGCTGGTGCAATGAATGCTTTGGTTTGTATCCTCTGTTCTATATTGGCTTATACAATCACATATGTCCTCAAATTATTTTATCTGCTAATAGTGGTCTCATGTCTGTAATTTTTCTGGTGTTGGTCAGATTCGGGTATCTGCTGTTTTAACCAATGGTGCCTATCTTCTAAATGTGGATTGTGATCATTACTTCAACAATAGCAAAGCTCTTCGTGAAGCAATGTGTTTCATGATGGATCCTGCACTGGGAAAGAAGACATGCTATGTGCAGTTTCCTCAAAGATTTGATGGCATTGACTTGCATGATCGATATGCCAATCGCAACATTGTGTTTTTCGATGTAAGAAATCACATTTATGAGACATGCATTGGACCTAGTAGAGTGAATTAAGTTCTTACCAAACTTACATTTTGTAGATCAACTTGAAAGGCTTAGATGGCATTCAGGGCCCCGTTTATGTGGGAACAGGTTGCTGTTTTAACAGGCAGGCCTTGTATGGTTATGATCCTGTACTGACTGAGGCTGATTTGGAACCAAACATAGTCTTTAAGAGTTGCTGTGGTTCAAGAAAGAAGGGAAAGAGTGGGAGCAAGAGTTACATTGATAAAAAACGGGCAGTTAAGAGGACTGAATCCACCATTCCTATCTTCAATATGGAAGACATGGAGGAGGGGGTAGAAGGTAAGGATTTGATGCTTATAGTATTTCTGATTTAAATGTTTCAAAGGATGCATGTGAAACAGATGCATCCTCCAAATGTCTGCTAGTTTAGTGGGCATGAATCACGATCTTGCATTTGCCTGCAGCTTCTTTTTTAGCTTTAATAATTACACACATGAAAGGTCTGCCAAGATATAATATTCATTGTTTTAGGATATGGCTGAATCTTAGCCATTTTATGTAGACTGTTTGTAAAGCGTCCAATCCTAATACTTTTCTAATGTTTTATTTATTATTAGAATCTTCTTGATTCTTCTGGCCTTTCTTCAAGCTTGAAGCAGAGTGAAATAATTCTGTGAAGTTATTCAATATGGACCTCGACGATTAAAAAATGACCGTTGGAAATCCAACTGAACACTTCTTACCGGTTCTGTGAAATTTTCTTAACCTTGCATACTGCACACCATCATGATCACCCACTTGTGCATGTCTTTGCTTTTTCCTTGTCTTTGTTGACCATCCTCCAACTTTGAGTGGAGAGCCCCACAGGTGGGAATATGATCGGATTGTCTGCGCTCAAATTCTGAGAAAATCATGCATGTGGCCTCTGGCAAATTGGGCAACACCCTGTTGCCTTGTATTTTGGGTTTTACTTGAGAAAGAAGGATGGAAACCATATGTTAGTGGGGGTTGAAGGACTTATTTGGCCTCCTGATTGATTGTTGTACTACTAATCTCATTTTAGTGGAAAGCAAATCATTGTAACTAGGTGGGTGACGTGTCAAAGAAATCTGGATTGCATATCTTGCTGCCATGCAATACCTTCTGTCCAGGTTCTTTCATTGCATATGAGACTTTAGTGGAAGGGAGAGTGCAAATGTTTTTTTTTTTGGTGGGGGGTTTGATATTCTTTCTGAACCCATTCTTTGTTTGTGCTAAAACGTGAGTAGAGTATGGGAAGTTAATGGAATCTTCCTCCTAGAGAACAATAAGTTTGATAATGCTTCATTCTTTTCTCCTTTTCAAATAAAAGGAACCAATGGAGTGTGGACAATAAAATGAAAAGAAAGCAAAAGGTTATTGGGTTTTATAATGCTGATGCTTGCTTCTATTAAGTAATCGATACCTTTCTGGAATCCTGATACTCCCTTTCACCCTATTATGATCACAATATTTTGGATCCTTGCTAAATTGTGCGCCATCTTCTGAGTAATATGCTTAGAAACTTCTATTTTTTGGTTTTAGTGTGTGAACCATGAGATTATCCATCAATATTTTGAAAACTAATCATTATTTTTACTGTAAATACTATGATTGATATTTCATTATCAAATATCTACCACCATCAATGGGATATTTGCAACTTTAGGTTATGAAGACGAGAGATCGCTGCTTATGTCTCAGAAGAGCTTGGAGAAGCGGTTTGGTCAATCACCAATTTTCATTGCATCCACCTTCATGGAGCAGGGGGGTATACCACCATCTACAAATCCAGCTTCTTTGCTAAAGGAAGCCATCCATGTTATTAGCTGTGGTTATGAGGATAAGACTGAATGGGGTAAAGAGGTTAGCGGCAATAACATCTGATCTTGTTTCTTCGTCATGATTATGTTACTGGAATGACAACCTGAACTTGCCTTTGTTTCCCAGATTGGTTGGATATATGGTTCGGTTACTGAGGATATTCTTACTGGATTTAAGATGCATGCACGGGGATGGATATCAATTTATTGCATGCCACCCCGCCCTGCGTTCAAGGGATCTGCTCCCATCAATCTTTCTGATCGTCTTAACCAAGTGCTTCGGTGGGCCTTGGGATCAATTGAGATCCTGCTCAGTAGACATTGCCCTATTTGGTATGGTTACAGTGGGAGGTTGAAGCTTCTGGAGAGGATAGCATACATCAACACCATAGTTTATCCAATCACATCCATCCCACTGATTGCTTACTGTGTGCTTCCAGCTATCTGTCTTCTCACAGGAAAATTCATCATTCCGGAGGTGAGTCACGGTTTGTTTTACCCTTTCATTGTTATCCTTATGTCTTTGCATTATTTCTATGCATTGTATGTTTTTTTTATGTCTATGGCATTACATGGCTTCATGACTGTTAGAATAAATAATCTAGAAATCAAAATGTACCATTTCGTATCACCCAGTGCATCGCAATATTTGGTTGATAGGGGAGAATACTGATCTAATTTCAATTTGCAGATATATTTTCGTTGTATACAATCTGTCATTTCCAGTTGTCATAATTTACGAATTTTATAGGGTGCCCCTTGATTGCATCTACTTATACGATAACTGATGAAGTGGGTCCCTTTACCCACTAATTGGCTTACTAGGTCTCGTAGCACGACCCTGTTGCCTATTGCCTTGGCTAGGACTTTGGTGCGAGTTCTTATAAGTTCTTGGAAGGTTGACATCAAGTCATCACTCATATAGCCTTCTCAACTTATTTGACATAAAGTTGTCTCTCATATTAGCCTTCTCAACTTATCTGTGATCCATGGCCAGCCTCATTTTGTTAAGAAAGTTTTAGAAGACAATGATGATGGCGGTATTATCTTGGTAGTGCCTTTTTCTGAACCTAAGCATATGCTATTATATCAAGGTTCTTGGAGCTGGCAAATAAGATGGGCTGCTTTGTCCTCGGCTTAGAAGTTGCAATCTTTGGGAATATCATCTTTTGGCCCGTTCCATGATGGGATTTATGAAATTTGGCTGGATGGAAGGAAATACATCCTTCATGTCGGTTCACGTTTTTGTTAGTTAATTTGTTTATATGTTCATGTGTCCATGTTTATGCATGAATGGTTTGGTAGGTTGGGGGGGGGGGGGGGTGTGGAAGGCTGCCAACCTGCCTTGCTCGCCCCATGTTTTTCAGCCTTAGCTCTTACTGCTATGGTTATGCTGGTAGCAGGAGAGAAGATTTCGCTTGATAAGATACCAGCCCTAGGAAATATTGCTTGATTAATTAGATATTATTAATAAGGTTGGGAGGTCGGTTGGTGCCGAATGACCTTTCAAATTACATAAATGAACTGGCATGCAAAATCTTGCAGGTAGCGGTCAACTTCAGGGTGACATTTGAGATGGGGATGTTGAGGACCGGCAACTTAAAAGCAGAGTTGCTATTGTAAACTATTTTAAACTTGTCGAGAAAGTGTGCTATGGGATATTTTGTCCGAAAAGAACCTTCTTGATGAGGAGTCTAATCGATAGGTAAATCTATTAGTACTCGAGATGCAGGATTTGCCTGTCCTTTCATGAGATTAAAGGTATTTCAATTAGTGTGGAGACCTGGATGTCAATTAGGAGGTCATTACCTTGGCCGATACTGTTGCTCAAGGGTGTACATTCCCTCAGCAACATTTTCTCCTTCCTCATAGTTTTGGGGGCCGTCCACTGTTAGGACTGGTTTATCAAATTTTAATGAATATTTATAATTCTGCGATGATTCATGGACTTATTTCTCGCCCTCTAGTGTGATATGTGGTATTCTATGACTTGTTGGAGATATTTTCCTATGACGTGCATATTTTTTAAACAGAAATCTTTTTTATCTTCAAGATGTGTATCACCTCATGCATTGCATCTTCTGGTGTTCCTCTCTTTTTTTCCCCCCCCAGTTAGTGGGTCATTGTCTGTTTGACACTTTGCATCTACAAGTCAGCATATATGCCACAAAAGGTAGCTGGGGACTCTAGATCTATAGATATGATGTAGAGATGGAATCAAAGTTTGCTGTCTTGGTACCGGACCCTACACCGTCGGTACCATACTCTTACAATGTTGCTACATGGTACCATATGAGATGGCGAGGCATTTCTAATGTTGATACGGTTCGAGCCTGCATATGGTTCTGTATTAGTGCGTAACCAGTACAGCAAATATTGGATGGAATTGCCCCTCGTGAACTGGTATCTTCATGTCATTTGCTGTTCTTTTTAATGCTGACTTTGATGTTCATCTTGTTCCCAGATCGACTACAATTTCTTACAGGAGTTATTGCAATTCGTTTTCATCTATTAAAAGAATGTACACTGATTGCTGATGGCCACGGAAAATTAAAAAAAGAGAAAAAGAAAAAAAAAAGGTGTCGCATGCATGATCGAAAATGCATGGTTAAGTTGAATAATATGGGCTAAGGATTTCTTTTGTAGAAACTTGCTCATGCACACAAAGGTGCAGTAATATTAGAACCTGCTGTGAAATTCAGTTTTGGGATTGAAAAATGCAAATCAAAACTGTTGGATATTGTTTTAGGAGTGATTCGATGCACGGCCAAGAGACCTCCAAAATCATGTGATTGTTGCAGTAGGCATTTCATGGCCAAGAGACCTCCAAAATCATGTGATTGCAAAGTTTCTCTCCTTACATAGCAATTTGCATTTCTTTTATATGCTTATATCTTGGATAACTAGTTAATGCATATCCATTGCATTTATCCCTGACATCGTCCCAACATTTGGTGTAGCATATGTAAGGCCTCTAAACTTTTGATCCTGCTATGAATTATGCAGATAAGCAACTATGCAGGCATGTGGTTCATTCTGCTCTTCATCTCCATCTTTGCAACTGGAATTTTGGAGCTCAGGTGGAGTGGTGTGGGAATTGAAGACTGGTGGAGGAATGAGCAGTTTTGGGTAATTGGTGGCACCTCAGCTCATCTATTCGCTGTCTTCCAAGGACTGCTCAAGGTGTTGGCTGGGATCGACACCAACTTCACCGTTACGTCGAAGGCATCAGATGATGATGGGGACTTTGCCGAGCTGTATGTGTTTAAGTGGACAAGCCTCCTCATTCCTCCGACCACCGTGCTAGTTGTGAACTTAGTGGGGATGGTTGCGGGTGTTTCATACGCCGTCAACAGTGGCTACCAATCATGGGGTCCACTCTTTGGGAAACTATTCTTCTCCATATGGGTGATAGTTCACCTCTATCCTTTCCTCAAAGGTCTCTTGGGCCGGACAAATAGAACACCAACCATCGTCATTGTCTGGTCCATCCTCCTTGCTTCCATCTTCTCGTTGCTGTGGGTGCGTATCGATCCTTTCACCTCCCCCACCCAGAAGGCTGCCGCTGCGGGACAGTGTGGTATCAATTGCTGATTCTTCTTCAGGAGATTTTTTCTTTTTTTTCCTTTTTTTTGAAATAGTTCAGTACTGGATATCGGTAAAGAAAGATCTAATAGTGTAATAAGACTGAAAGAGTTTGAACGCTCTAGCTATATCATGTTTGTTCCGCACGGATGGTGTCAAAAGCATATAATTGGTTTGTCAGGGACGCTGTACGAATGTGATGGAACACTTGTTATTTATATAAGCATGTTGTGATTATATTTTGTGGCGGCATCATGTCATCTGTCTTGTGTTAGGATGTCATTTCTCAAAAAAACATACCCGAATAAGTAACATGAGAGCCCATATCTGGTGAATACCGTCATCATATATATACGACGGGATATGTGTCTTGTGTTACTAGATCATCATTAGTTTATGGGATTTTGACATGCAGCGGCCAAAAGCTAACTCCAATTTAAGTCAGGCTCAAGATTATCGTCTTTGGGTGCGCATGATGATGGTTTTGGTGGTGCAAACCTAAGATGAAAAGGAGGATGCATGGATTTTCAAATCTCTAACATCAAATATTTAAGGTATGTATTTGGCAGCCAACATCAAAGAATATTTTATAACCTTGCTGTGAGTTTGTTTTGCCTAAAGCGGACGCATCTCCATTATTAGCCATGCAATAAACCTGTACCAGCCAGAAACGCAGTCCAGCTCATGACCATGGACTTTGTTGCCACTTCGAACCTGCGGCAGCTTTCACGGCAGTTGGCTCGACTTGCTAGCCATCTCATGAAATGAAAAGAATAGGAAATAAAAAGAAATTAAGAGCGGCAGACATGCATACAAAACAGAAGGCATGACAAAGTCGGTTGGGCGTCGTCATCAGAAAGCACAATAAAATAAACTACACGATTCATTCACACATGGCAGAAGATGAATGAGCTTCACCTGCACTTTCACCTAATGCCTTTTATGAAACAAACAAAAGACACACTACAGGGTGCAAGAAACCATAGTCTGGTGCCTACGACAACATCTAATGAAAGCTCTGACCCCACCTTGACTCGCTCGATTATTCATGCACAAGGGATATGCGGCTCCTCCTTGACATGAATGGCTGGTGGGAGATATTGCACCATCTGCTGCTGCTGCTGCTTCACTCTTTTGCACACCCTCACCGGCTCCCCGACGACCAGAGGGATCACCGGAAGGTTGTCACAGTTGCATATTTCAATCATGAAGCCATCTGGGTCATGAAAGAAGAGTTGGTCTACGTAGATGCCGCCCTCCTCGACTCGCCTCTGGATGTAAGGTATGCCCATCTCTTTCAGCTGCTTCTCCACTAAGGTCATGCTCTCGCACTACATGGAAAGGACATTTCAGTCATTTCACGATGTGCGAAATTCTTTTGGTTGCTTGCATGTGGACGGTGCTTGCGTGATAAGAGAGTTAGGCAACGCAACACCAAGAACATGCCATGAAAATGTGATGGTGATGCAAAAGCCACCAGGGGACCAGCTACTTCGATGACTTGGTGGAAGTGCATCATCGAATGGAATGTCTCGATTGCTATCTCAGAAGCCGTCCGCTTCACCCACATGCATGCATTGGACAATCCGAAGAAGCAAAAATAATTTGGCTGGCTCTAGAAATATAGCAACGTGATGCGACATGCGGCGAGGATTTTCTTTATTATCATTATTTAAAGTATTGAATCGTAGGTTCCTCTACAGAAATATCTTAGCAAGTACTTACTTCAAGTTGTGAAATTTTATTTTTTTTCAAGTTGTGAAATATCTTTGATAAATAGAAAAAGAAACTGATGTCTAAAAGCAAACCTGTCATTTTTTGTTTTTTTATTAGAGAGTGGGTGCCAGGTACGTTCCACGCAAAATTGGGCCATTCAAGCACGAAAAAAAAAAATTCTAGAGCAATTATTGCGATCATCGGTTAAGACATCCGTCTTAACCTTCATGAAATGAAATTACACCGTATGGTTGCTAACACGGCAAGGAGGGATCCGAATTTCTACATCATGCAACCAGGACAAAGCCACTCGGCTCGGCTCCATCGATACCTAGCAGCCGGTTTCCAGGCTCAACCCACCGTGAAATGCCACGTGAAACTATGACTTGGTTTGTTCCCGTACGGTATGCCTCAAACACCAACCCCCCAGTTTTTGCCACCAAAACTGATCAGACAAAATTTCTCACAAATTGGCAGTGCTATGTTCTCTTGTGATTGATTTTTATTGTGTTTTAAGATTATTCAAAGCCCATAAAGGAATGAAATGTTTCTTTTACCCATCGGTGCTTTGGAGAAATCGTTGGTGAAACCTTTGATACCGAAGACACGATTCCTTAAGGTGAGAACTTATTAGAGTGCCATGTCGCTTATCAAAAGAAAAAAAAAAACTTGGGGGGGGGGAGGGCAAAATTCTAATGCTTGTAAAAAATGTAAAAGTCTAACAGGATCTCTTCAAAATTAAGAATTTAAAGACATTATTTACTTGGAAGGAGATATGGTCATCCTTGGGATTGATCTCTGTTTTCTTCGGCATGTTCTCTGGATCTTCCGATTGCAACAAATGGATGCCAATTCCATAGTTGAACAACCTATAGGTTAGAAAACAAAAAAAATTAAATGAAGATCAGTGCAAAGGCCACGCTCCACCATAAAATTGGTAAAAAAAAGAAGAAGAAGAAGAAGAATCGAAATAGAGCGTTCCATATTAGCTTGCTTAACCTACCATGCCCCGTCGAAATCGAAGGACCCAGGCCTCCTAACGGGGACGAAGCCAAGAACATTTTGGTAGAAATCGAGGGACATCTCGACCGATCTGCATACAAGGGATATGTGGTTCAAGGCGGTGAGAGGCAAGGCTCCAGCGTTGTGCAGCATCTTCAGCGATCCTATCCTATCCTATGCTATGCTATGCTATCAGATAGACAAGAACTATCTGGATGGATGGTGGGAAATTGGATATGGATTGCTTCACCTAGGAATTTAGTGGTAAAAAGAAGCCTATTTTGAGGAGATCGGAAAGAATGGGTGGATAATGAACCAGTGGAGATGACAATAGCGAAAACTAGAGACGAATAGAAATGAGCAAGCGAAACCGACGGGGAGGAGGAGGTTGCGGCAGCCGCGGCAAAATATAGTGCTCGGCGATGGCAGGCTAGCCATGCCACGTGACAGATGGATGCCCTGCACACGTGGATCCACGACGTCGCTAATCTGGAAGATTCCACATTGCAGACCAAGCAAGATTTATTTAGGTATACGATGAGAACATCCCGTGGCCGTGAGAAAAGCAACGGATGGGTTGATCCGACGCTCATCCGAATCCGATCTGATTTTGATCCGACGGATCGAGATCTTTGTTCGGCATGGCTCGATTTATAGCGGACGGATTTCGGTTCGAAGGCGCCTGGACCCAACTTAAATTAGATTGATTTCACGTGAAGAGAAGGATCTACTGAGATATACGAAGGTCGGAAAAGGCATGCCTGCAAGATCTTTTCGTGATTGTAATAGAGAATTGTAGGACGAAATCCTACTCCCCATTTTTGTCGGAGTTGCACCGCTCATAATCTTATCTACAATTTAAATAACTCATCCGCTGGATTTGGAAATATTTAGACTTTTCAATTGTTTAATGGAAGAAAATTTAAAAAAATCAAAAAAATAAAAAGACTTACCATAACCTAAAAATATGAAAGTCAATCTAACCCTTTTTCCATTTTTTTTTTTAAAAAAAGCTTTTTTCCCCCTTTTTTTGTTATGTTTTGAAGTATTTTTTAAAGAATTAAACAAACTTTAAATAAAGAAACGACAAAAGCATCGCTATACCATGAAATCTTACGTTTAAAAACTTGAACTAGAAGAAGCTTTAAGTTGGTGGTTCTTGGTTAAGCTTATCCGGTTATCTTGGACTGCATTCCACTGGACAGGATAGCGGCAGATGGCGTCACGAAACTTGACACTCCGTTAGTCTATAATCTCTCTCGATTCCTCGCTTCCCCAAACCTGCTTATTTTGGTCCCGAGGACAGACGAGGACGGTTCCTTCCTCGCACCGTTCAAACAACGGTAGAATAATGCTAGTCCCACGGACCACTCCAACGCATTTGCTACGAACCCTCAATTCCATATATTATAGTGAATGGTGTGTTTCAAATGGCAATCTCAAATTCAAATTTTATAATAATAATAATAATAATAATAATAATAATAATAATAAAGTATTCATATTTTATGATTATTTTTTTATCGAAATGGTTGTCGCTATCGCTTTGAGGCAATGTGGTAATTAAGGAGAAGAAAGAAAAAAAACAAAAAAGCTCCCATTAGTTTCCAACTAATACGTCAGGCCATTTTGA
This sequence comes from Cocos nucifera, assembly GCA_006176705.1. NCBI lineage: Eukaryota > Viridiplantae > Streptophyta > Magnoliopsida > Arecales > Arecaceae > Cocos > Cocos nucifera. The sequence continues at coordinate 577,682 of QRFJ01000885.1, read as the reverse complement.
TGTTGTTCTTAAATTATTAGTAGTGGGGATTGGTGAGTGACATAGGATGCAGCATCAAACAAATTGTGATTCACATGCCATGAGGGAGGTCGGTCGTGTCGCCAATTAGACCTTTAATTAGTATAAAGTGCTAACCAATACCTTAATCACAATGCTGGCCTCTTTTGAGCTTGGACCAAGGCCAAGGGTGATCGAGCGTGGCCCCTAAACTCTACCTACCGAAAAAACTAGACCGACCAAAGCAAGGATATGAGCTGGAGGGCACTCAACCCGTCACAAGGTGCCGCCAGCTCGACCACGGTTGCCCTCTGCCCCAGGATTTAGCCCAGAAAAGTGTCAACGGAATAGTCCACATATTGGAATACGCTCGTGGTCCTAATTCGTTGGATGACCCGGGATTTGTCTTGAGCTAAAGCTTTTCAAGTTGTCCCATGAAACCTTTTCGCGGTCAGATCTTAGGCCTAAAATTTTATTATTTTGTTAAGTTATATTGACAACGTTGATGATTAAAATATGTGTCATGTTCTATTTTGAGCGTCATTAAATACTTTTCGTTGCATTATTGATCCAAATACGCAATGTATCCATAGGTGGATTCTTTCCTCTTTTTTATTTTTTTTCTTTTTTGACGGGATACAAGGAGAGAGATAATTTCTAAAACTAAAATTTGAAAAAAAAAAAATCATAGCCAACTAGTTGAGAAAAAGGAAAGTCCAAGAGGGATCGTACATAGAGTTTACTGCAAAGTCTACGTCCTCTCTCAATCATGAAATTATTGATTAGATAAGATTCATGAAATTATTGATTTGACAAGATCTACTAGCTCAAGAAAAAACAAGCACAAGATAGAATACACATAATCACATATATTGCTTCTTTTTCCTCTTGCGTGTCGAATAGATCCACTGCTGAGCTGGTAGATCCGATCCAACCGATAATTTCTATTGGTCTATAATTGGATACCTTCTCGTTGCCGGGCCTCAAGTCTAAAATTTTATTATTTTATCAAGTTATGTTGATAATATTGATGACAAAAATATATATCTTGTTCCATTTTGAGCATCATTAAATAGTTTTCGTTGCATTACTGATTCAAATATGCAATGTATCTGTAGGTGGATTCTTTTCTTTTTTTTTTTTTCTTCTTTCTTTTTTGGTAGGATATAAGGTGAAAGGCAATTTCTAAAACTAAAATCCGAAGAAGAAGAAATCATAGCCAACTAGTTGAGAGAAGGAATGTCCAAAAAGGATCGTCTACATCCTCTCCCACTCATGAAATTATTGGTTTGACAAGATCCACTAGCTCAATGGTGGACCAACTCAAGAAGAAACATGCATAAAATAGAATTATGTGTTGATAAGATCGCCAACACAAGGGCCACTATTTTCCTCGATTGTAATCAGGATAAAAAAAAGGTGTCATTTAATCTTTCCATCGTTTTCTTAGTTCTTAAATTCATAGGTCATGGAGGGCACGGTGAGGAAGTCAGAGGTCTTCGTCATCTTGTCATTCACCGTCAGGTCTCTGTTTCGGCGAGCAAATATCTGCATCACATTCGAATTAAAAATCCAACTCAGCATGATCGTTGAGGAGAAAGAAGAAGTGAAAAATAAAAAAAGAGATGGTCCACTAAAAAAAATAATGAAAGGCAAAAGACTAGGGATAAAATAATCGAATGGGCTTCAGCTTGCTTAGCGGTGGGTATGGGAAGGCGCATCTTGTTTGCAACTAGTCTAGTCGTGAGCACTTGGAAATTAGACAAACTGCGCGTATGGATTCCGGTAGCACGATCTGGTGAGAGTTAATTTATACATCACAATGTTATATTTTTAATATTGGAACAACTTGGAATCTCCCCAATAACTTAATTTCTCAATATTAAGTGTTAACAATCACTCGCCAGCTACCAGCCAGAAGTCCGTTGGGAAGTCATGTCCTGCACTCTAGAAAGGATAATATGAGCCCATTCTCAATTCGAGTTTGGTGAAGACGTCCCCGCCTACGTGCTTTTTGTGCACGTGGTGTTTGCTTCTTTGAAGGCCGTCATGAATGGCCGGTCAGGTCAGCTACATAAAATATATTGGCGCGTGAAAAATGTCGAGGGGCCGGAGAAAAGCATTAACTCGTTACTTGGTATCCCACTCGAGAGCCATGTCCTGCACTACAAAAAGATAATATAAGTCCATTCTCAATGACCAGAGTTTTGGCAAAAATATCCACATCTACGTACTTTTGTACGCATCACATGGCATTTACTTTTTTAAAGAACGTCATGAATGGCCGGTCATAAATAAAACTCAGTGTCTGTGATATATTGAAGTCATTAATAGCTAAATCCAATCTAATACTGTAAACATCTGAGGCAAAATTATGATGCTATCATCAAATGCTTTTTATGCTAAACTATTAGTTGAGTATCTAAATATACTATTTTTTTGTATGATAATCATGCCATCTTATCAATGAAGCTGTCTTCGATGATGCATAGATCCTTTTCAATTTATGTATCAAAAGAAAGTAACGTAAAACTTTATCTGATTTTTTCTTACTCCAAGTAGCATCCATTTCTTTTAATACATCGCTCTCATTTTTTTTATGCGATGCTTATTTTGAAGATCTACAAATATTGCATGATTCTTGGTTAGCATTTTTATTCCATTACAACATACAATCATTTGGATAACTATGAATCTTATCATGATATTCAAGATCCAATTTCTTTGCTAGTTTTTTTTGCTTCATAAGAAAAAGTTGGCAAAGTAGTACCCTCAGAAAATGCATCCTTTAATAATTAGAGTAGTATAGTAGAACTCTTACTAGACTATTCGTTTAAAAATTTCAATGAAATAGATGTACAAGAAAAGAAATTTTTGAAAAGTTCTTACAATCCAGATATAGTTCTTGATCACAATCTTTCAACAAATTGTGATACCAATGTTCTATCTCATCATTAGATGAATGCCAAGTGTTGACGTGAGATTTTGCCTAGCACCAGAGATGTTGAAGCGGATAGTTGAGATCGATCCTTCCAAGGACAAGACCTGTAAGAAAAGTTTTGGCCGAAGGTAGCTCCGGTGGGGACCTTCCGATGCTCAAGTTAGAGTCTCATTCAATAGAAGGAGGAGCATGAGAGGCAAAATAATGGCGTACCTTTGGGTTTTCTTTTTAGATTTCTTTTATAGATGGATGCTAGAGTCTGCTAGGCTTGAGTCTGTAGGCTGGCAAAGTAGGTGGTATGATTTTGCATTCGTGGGGTGCCTGTCAAGGGGCGCTTGCCAAATTGGTTAGTCATGGAAGCTAATCGCATATGGATCTATGCATTGGCAGGATAGGCTATCGACCACTACCCTGGCCGCTGATCATGGGAGTCAATCACGTCTAAATCTATAGGTTGTCAGAGCAGGCTGTCCACCACTAATTGAATCGCTGGGTATCGGAGCCGATGTCTACTTGGTACAAGTTGATTATCTAGATGATGTATCTATTCTCGATTTAGTAGGAGTCACCTAATGAGAAGCCATGATATTTTTCGAGAAGGGCTTATAAGTCGGGCGACATGCGGTCTCATTTGTTCGAGTAGGATGAAGGCCAGTCGATAGAGGCTTGACCACTTGGCTGTCGAATTTCAAGGTCCCAACCATAGGAGTGGGGCCCAATGAGGCACTACTACAAAAAAGGGCTATGGCAGCGGTTTGTAACCGCTGTCGTAGCCCAAAAAATTACTGTCATAGGCTTTGGCAGTGATTTTCTAATCGTTGCTACTGCGACCGTCGCTGTAGCTTTATGACAGCGATTGTTGCAGCAGTTTTTTGAATCACTGTCATAGGTAGCCTATTGCAGTAGTTTATAAACTGATAGAAATGCGATATTATCGTTAAGATACTGTGTTTATCAGTTTAATTTATTTTTTTAAAATAATTAAAAATATATAGATAGCAATGATTCGGATCGAACTCACAAAAAAGGTAGTATTTTAGATTTAAAATCTTTGATTTTTGAAAAAAAAAAAAATATTTGAGTTTTGAAATCAAAAGTGAAGTCGAAAAATTAAAAGCAAAAATTAAAAGATGCAAAAATTTAAACTTGGTACTAAGATCTATTAGTTAGATCTTAGCATCTACTTGCAATAAAATAAAAAAATAATTAAAATATAGAAATTAAATTATAATAAAAATAAAGAGCATAAAAATAAATATTATATTAATTAAAAAGTTTATAATTTAAATACATAAATAAAAAAATAAAATAGGCTGATCTCTAATCTTGGATCGGCATTGGCAGAAAGATAGTGTAGAAGTTCAGCTCTTCTTTTTGACATCCGTTGCCTCAAAGCAGCCATTAATCCAAAGTCTAGCTTCACCCTATATCAAAGCTTCCCTCTAATCAGATCTGTCAATTTCTAGAGGCCTGGGATTCTTTTTATAGAGCTAGGAGGGCTGGAGAGTTTTCTTCTAGGTAATGTGGGACTAAGAAGCTCTTTGATCATTAAAATATGGATAAATTTGAGTGAAAATTGGATTAAAATGAGTTCTGGTTGAATTTTGCTGCTCTGAATGAAATTTGATCATTCAATAAGAATCCAATGAACCAAAAATCATCAAAATTGGATGCATATCAGCCCAGATCAGGTCGGATTAAATTTTGACCGTTGATCGCATGTTGATGATGGAAATCTGACCGCTGATCATGCATTGAGAGTCCTGATCATCGTTAGGAGCTTTCTCCATCGTCGGATCTTCATCGGCTGGTTTTTTGGTCGTTGGATCATGCCAGATCGTTGAGCACTATTCGAATCAAAGAAGGATTTATCATGGGCCATTGGATCTCTATCGGATCGAACGCATGCTATTGGATCATGTAATTACTGTAGCTATGGACCGTATGAACCGGGCACACCAAATGCCACAACCAATCAGCGCCTCCTGTCGTCAAGTGAAAAGTTCAAAATATCCTATGAGCCACGATAGATTTTTTGTGAATCCTTTAAGGATTTAGGTCCATCATGTGTCACTTTATGATTCGCCGATTTTTACTGAGCTAGTGATCCACGCCTGAATCGTGGATCGGCTGACGACTTCCACGATTGAGTTGGCTTGCATGGTTGGCTTGACGTACTGGCTTCATCGGCTTGGCTCGACGCGTTTGAACGCGTTGGTTGATATGGCACGATGGCTTAAGCCGACTGAGCTATTTTTCTTTTTTTATTTAATTTTTATTTATTTTATTTTTTAAAAATTTATATCTTCTTCATTTTAGTTTTGTTTTGCTCGAAACTTATTTCATTATGATCAAAAAAATGAGCTCTTTCCATTAGTTATAAAATTTTATTTTTTAATTTTTATTATTTTTTAATTAATAAAATTATTAATTTTTTAAAAATATATATAAATTGATCATTAATTTTTAAAAATTAATATAAATTATTTAATAAATTAATACTTTTATTGGTGAATTTATGATTCTTATCACGCCCTCCAACTTAAGCTTTGCTCATCTTCGAGTAAAAAAAGAATTTAGTTTTAAATACCTTTTAACTTTAGAGTTTGAATTATACCTAAATAATTTTTAAAATGACCATTGATATTCAGTAGAGCTTAAGTGAGACATATCAATGGAGTATTAATAGTTATCAATAGAAAAATTAAGTAAAAAATATTAAATTTTTCTAAACTTTTTTTAAATTATCCCATCTTTATCTCTGATTTGTCTAAACTTTCATATAGACAAGTGTATTGCTACTTTCACCCTTCATTTATTGATTTTTATTTTCACATTGTCCATTTTTTTATGTAAATATCATTGCTTACTTAAGCAATAAAATTCGGTTACTCGATGAAAAACCAATAGTTTATTTTTAATATTATACCACTATTGAGTGTCTTAATTTCTTAAACTTTCTATTTGATCCATGTAGCGAGTCTTGGATCAATGACTCTCAAACCCATTGGCTTTAGGGCATTAGGTATAGAATATTCCTTGGGCTTACTAGCTCGAAGCAAACATGCTATGATTTAAGATTAGCTTTACAACGAGCTTCTTTGTCCTTCTTATCTTTTGACGCGAAACTCAATGCTTGCTTAGGTAAAGAGGTCCAATTACTCAGTAAAAAGTACTTGAAAACTATTTTATTAAAATTTTTTTTTTATATGAAAAAACGTATGGTTATCCTACACAAGTCTATAAAAAGTAAAAATTTTTTTTTATGTTAGTAGAAATAATTAAAAATACTCAAAAAAAAATTTTATATTCTAAATTTAATTCTTTATTGAATTTTCTTAATACTTGATTCCTCAATATCTCATAGATTTTTTGATCTATGTATCAATTTTTTTTAAAAAATACTTAGTTTAATTTAATTCTTAAACATAATCAGGTGTCTAAATACTAAATACTAACTTTTTTGAGGATTTAAAATTTTTAAAATTTTTATTTTTCTTTCCTCCAACTTAATCGACATTGTCCTCAATGGAGCAGAAAAAATAAAGGATATAATAAAGAACATGAAAGAATATATCTGACTATATTTTTGTTCTAGCATATGCCTTTGAAAATTTAAGCTCTCCCTCCAACTTATTCAAATTATCCTAAAAAAATCAACTAAAAAGATAAAGTAAACTAAAAAAATTAAATATTGGGTTGCCTTCTAACAAGTGCTAAGTTTACCATCTTCAGCGAGGCATAATGCAGCTTACTATCTTATGTCGAATATTGGATTGATAAATTCTAATGATTTTGGATTGTCAATCTTAGAAAGTTGATTTATAATCTCATTATTGATATATTTATTATTAATTTTAGAGACATAATTTATAATCCCATTCTCAAACCCATGTTTATTAAGAATTTCTCCTATTTATTCTTCTAAAATGCTCATGAATGGAGTTTTTGTATTAGAAGTTAAATTTGATTCAATGGGTGCTAGAAGGGTGACTAAAGATGATTTTAATTCTAAAGATAAATTAATGTGATCTTGTTTAAACAACTTTGTTGACTCTTCATTACATGCCTCTTGATTTTTGTAAGAAGAATCGGCTTCTAGAATTAAAGGGAACAAGCTTTTAGGTTTATAAGCTTCGGATAAATCATCTATTCTCTTTTTCTCTTTTTCTATCTCATTTAAACTAGAACTAGCATCAGTACTAGTTTCTGGCTCGGATTCTTCTATATAATTAGTCCCAGTACTTATCAGTTTTTTTAAATTTTTATTTTGGCTAGCATTAGTACTAGCCTCTCTCACCTGATCTTGATATGGGTCCATAAGAATCCTATAGTTTTTAAGTTCAGAAATTACTTAAGCATTCTCTAATTGAGGATTCTTAGGTGGGATATTAGATTGATAATTTAATCCAGATGGTTGGTGGATATTAGATGGATTGTTTGAAATTGGTAGGCTCGGTAGTTGATCTAGTTCTCTCCTCGTATTAGACTCAATTAATTATCCTATTTGAACTTCTAGGTTGTTAGCCACTACCCTGGCCACTGATCATGGGAGTCAATTACATCTAAATCTATATTTTGTTAAAAGATCTGGAGGTCTTCTTCTTTTGAATCAAGACTCCAAAGATCAGATCTTGTTGACCCTATGATTAATTTTGATGATCATAAAATATTGAGTAAAAATATTACTAATCATATATTTCAAGATTGAATATAGAATTTTTCAAATGTTCATATTGAAAAAATTATCATTGGAAGAAATTCTCTCAAGATGTTAAGCCAAAGCACTTAAAAGAAGAAGGTTTTACATATTTGGATAACTCATCATAAAGAAAATGAAAAAGAAAGAAATAAATATTATTTGGAAGATTTAGGATTAAGAAATTCATATTTGGAAGGTCAAACAATGAAAAAAAATGAAGTTGAAAAGTTTAGAACTGACCTACCCAAGAATAAAGCAAGTTCTAGTACGAAATAAGATTGATACTTTGATTTGGCACGCAGCTGAGCTAGCTCTATTTTGATCCAAGCTAGCTCTCTTAGGATGGCAGAAAAGATATTTTTCTGTTCTATTATTCGAGCCAGCTCGATTTGGATCTGAGCTAGCTCTCTCAGGATGACAAAATATTAATTTTTTCTATTCTGCAGTTCGAGCCAACTCTATCAGCCGAGCCAGCTCGAGGGAGTTTGATAGCCTTTAATGACTAGTTTCTGCAATCTTTCTAATGGCTATTTTTTTTTATCTCCAATGGCTATTTCAAAGCTTTCAATAGCTAGAACTCACACTCCAACCATCTCCAAGAATATTTAAAGATGGAGAATCAATTTGAAAGCAAGATTAAGTGGGATTAAGAGAGATTATTTTTATATTTAAGTGAGCTCCATTGTACATCAAAAGAAGAGAGAAAAGAGAGGAACTAAGTAGTAAAATCAGAAGGCTTTCAAGAGATATCTTTTCCAACATCTAGCACAACCTCTCAAACATCATATGAAGAGAAGTGAAGCATCAAAATAGCAATCCTTCAGCTTCTTCTTCAAGATTTAAAGAGTTTAAATTCTATTTTTATTTTAAGCTGAAACTTTTATTCTTATATTTTTATTTTCTTTACAAATTTTTTTGGAAAAAGAAAACTTGGGGATTAGGCTTATCCAAGCTCAAAATTGGATCTTATAGGTTTTGGTTGGTGAGCCCAAAAAATCAACTAGATTATCAGTGAACCCAAAAAACTAATGGTGTAAGATTTTGATTGATGCTCCTGAAAAAGCCAACTGAATTTGTTTGTGAGCTCAGAAAAATAAACACACTGTAATTAAGGATAGATTATAGTAAAATTCTCAAAAAAAGCTTGGAGAGTGGACGTAGGAGTGGATTGTTCCGAACTACTATAAATCTCTGTCTTTGTGGTATGATTGCTTAATTTACTTTCTTACTTTACTTATTTATTTTATATACTTGCATTATCTCATTATTTTTAATTCTGCTGCTACACATTGTATATTCACCACAAATATTCTAGTTAGTTTAATTTGGAGCACATACTTATTTAGAGATTTTAAATTTAACTAAAATTTTATAAGAATCCAATTCATGCCCCCCTCTTGGGTTACTACCTCTGGGCAACAATTGGTATCAGAGTAGATGCTCTAATATTTGATTGTTAATCTAGCAGTTAAAAGAGTAAAAGATCATGACAATCCAAATAAATTTTTGTTTAATGAAGGATATTCTATAGATAGACCCTTAATACTTAATGGATCAAATTATAGTTATTAGAAAGCACGAATGCGCATCTTCATATAAGCACACGATTATAACTTATGAAAGATTATAATTGATGGCTTACACACCTCCAAAGCATTGCTTGAGTAGGATAAAGAAATGAACCAACTAAATGCTAAAGTTATGAATATTTTTTATTATTTATTGGACATAAATAAATTTAATATAATTTTTTTATGCATTTCAGCAAAATAAATTTGGGATAAATTGAAAGCAACATATGAGGGAGCAAATCAAAGAAAAATATCAAGCTCCCAAGAAATCAAGAAAGCTTATCCTAACATATGCCTCAAGGCTCATGAGGATGTAACAAAAAAGAAGAAGAAACAAAGAAAAAAGAATATTTTGATTAAGGAGGAGCAAAGCATGAAAACGAAAAATGAAGAAGGTATTGCCAATTATTGCCTCATGGCTAATGCAAATAAGGTAAATTCTTAAAATTCTTTCAACTTTATATTTGGTGAATTATATGAAGCTTTTAATGACTTAATAAATAAATTTAAGAAATTAAAAATAAAAAAATAAGGAGCTTAAAAAGTCTAATCTTCTTTTAGCTAATAAAAATAATAAATTATTAAATAAAAAAGAAGATGTCTTAGAAGAAAAGAATATTTTGGCTAAAGAAAAAGAAGCACTTCTTAAATCTAAAAAAGTTTTGATTGAAGAAAATATTAAGTTGAAAATGAAATTTGAAAAATCAAAACTTTGTATTAAAGAAAAAGAAAATTTACTAAAAAAAAAGAAGTCTCTTTTGGAAGAAAATAAAAAATTAAGAAAAGAGATTGAATACCTGAAACCCATGCTTGAAAAATTTACTATTGGATCTCAAAAGCTTCAAGCAATTTTAAATAATCAAAAAGCTATTTTTGATAAAATAGAAATTGATTATAATTCATTAAAAAAATAAAAATTTATCAAAAATATGTTTAGTATGTAATAAATCACTTAATTATATGTTTCAAATGTAATAAAGTTGGTTATAAAATTTCAGAATATAATATCAAAAAAATCGATCAAACTTTAATCAAATAAATTTGGATTCTAAAAGGAACCATGAGTCCTAATCTTAATGGACCCAAGATAGCTTGAATACCTATTGGGGATAAATCTTGCTTCCATCAAAGTCCTGTCTGATGCTTAGCCTAATGCAACTGATAATCATGGAAGAGCTTCGATCGAAAATTTTTTCTTCGATAGTCGAACTCCCCCAGTGGATGAATCCCAATCGAACTCCTTCGACAGCCAAACTTTTCTAGCAGATGAATCCCAATCGAACTTCTTTGGCAGTCAAACATTTTTAGCGGACGAACCCCAGCCAAACTCCTTCGGCAGTCGAACTTTTCTAGTGGACGAACCCCAGCCAAACTCCTTCCGAACATCTCCTTCAATCGGATTTCTTCAGGATCCGAACTCCTTCTGGACATCTCCTTCAGTCGGACGAACCCCAATCGAACTCTTTCGATAGTCAAACTTTTCTAGTGGGCGAATCCTAGCCAAACTCCTTCTGAACATCTTCTTCAATCGGATTTCTCCAGGATCTGAACTCCTTCCGAACTTCTCCTTCAGTCGGATTTCTTCAGGAGCCAAACTCCTTTCGGACTTCTCCTTCAGTCGGATTCCTCCAGGAGCTGAACTCCTTTCGAATATCTCCTTCAATCGAATTCTTTCAATCAGATTTCTTCAGGAGCCAAACTCCTTCCGAACATCTCCTTCAGTCGGATTTCTTTAGAAGCCGAACTCCTTCCGGACATCTCTTTTAGTCAAATTTCTCCAAGAGCTGAACTCCTTTCAGACATCTCCTTCAGTCAGATTTCTTCAGGAGCCGAACTCCTTCCGGACATCTCCTTCAGTCGAATTCCTATAGGAGCCGAACTTCTTCCGAACTTCTTCTTTAGTTAGACTCCTCAAGTGGCCGAACTCCTTCCAAACTTCTCCTTCGATTGGATTCTTCCAGGAGCCAAACTCCTTCCAGACTTCTCCTTCAGTTGGAGCTCTTTAAGAGTTCGAACTCCTCTAAAATTGATATATGCCAAAGTTTTTCATCAACCAATGCCTACTTCCACCGAACTTTGACTATTAAATCTTAACGAACAGACGATCCAACTACTGAACGGTTACGATTATCATTATCAGTCTGCTACAGGCAATCCCACTACCAAACGATTACGACTATCATTATCAGTCTATTACGAGCGACACCTCTCTTCATAATAAATTTTAGATGGTCCAGAGTAGCCCACTACCGAATGGTTACGATAAGCTCCGTCTATAAAAAAGGATCCTTCAAATATGTTTTCTCTAAGCTCTCTTCTTCTTTCCAAAACTCTACTGAATTCTGGCCTAAGCACTCCATTTCTGTTGGTCAGAAGAGCTGACTTGATCATCGGAGAGTCCTACCGGGGCCACCACCACCGACTTTGAATGGGACTTTATTTTGTAGGTCATCGATGGCGATCTCATCTTTCCCAACTTCAGCTTAATCTAGCATCAACCAGATTCTGCACCAACAGGATTGGTGCTAGAGGAAGGGCCCTCTATTTCTGAGGTTTTCTTATTCTTAAAGGAGTGCTCAGCAGCGATCTCTCTTCTTCCTCTCTAGAGTTATTTTCAAAAAAAAAAATCTTCCAGGAAAGCTTCGACCCAGCGATCAATGGTCTCTGCAGCTAGATTCCATCCAGATTTATCCATTTTCGCTCCAGCTCCGATAACTCAAGCTCCACCTACAGCCATTATGGATGCGAAGTAGTTCAATCTGTTGGTCCAGTAGATTTGTGGTCTCATGAAGGCGGTGTAGGCCATACATCGACGGGCTTCGATGTCAATTCGGCTGGAGCAAGCTCTTCCGGAGCCTCATGATTTGGTTGGGGGATGGCCGACTCGGGCTAGTCAACTGGTGATCCCTGGAAAGAAAAAACAGAGAGCAGAGGATCCTTGTTCGGATCATGATTCTCTTTCGAAAGAAATCTTCTCCATATATAGCTAGAAGCCTTTCAGGATCTGCGATCGAGATGACGTCCTCAATCAAAAACTATGAGAGATGGACCGATGGATTGAAGAACTCCGCCACATCACTCTGACTCTCCATGACGACATCTGCATCGATCCTCCTTTCTTTCTTCGAACTATGCAAGAGCCCATTCCGCTGAACTTCAAGCTTCCTCAACTTGAAAGCTACGATAGAACCTCTGATTCGGTCGATCACCTGGAGGCCTTTCGAACCATGATGCTGCTCCATGGCGCACCATATGCCATCTTACGCCGAGCTTTCCTATCTATCTTAAAGAAAGTAGCAGGAAACTAGTAGTCGATATTGAAGCCAGGTACGATCTTCTCATTTGATCAGATTAGCCATCAATTTGTGGCTCACTTCATCAGTAGCCGACGTTCCCACCGAGGTTCAGATTTTTTAATGAATATTAAGCAAAAGGAGGAAGAATCTATCCGAACTATGTCATTCGATTTAATGCTACTGCATTGGAGGTTCAAAATCTGGATCAGTCTGTTCGATGACCGCACTCAAGAGTGGCCTTCAAAAGAATGATTTATTATTTTTTCTAGAGAAGAAGTATTCTAGAAACTTTGTCGATCTGCTAGCTTGGGCTGAAGGATATGCCTGAGTGGAAGAAGCCTTCAAGTTGAAGGATGAGAAAGTTGTAGAAGAGCGACAGGCGGGTGAGTCTAATAGACCCACCGCTGAGGGAGGGCCAAATAAAGTTCGACCACGCTCACGGATTCCCCCCGAGTATAAGCAAGTCTGAACTCCTCCTCGAGCTCATCATCATAGAAGCTCCGATAGAAGGGCACGGAGAAGTTCTTCCCTGGAAGGTTTCACAACTATGCCCTCCTTAATGCTCCTAAAATTCAAGTTCTGATGGAAATTAAGAATTAGCTACCAAGACCAAAAGAATTACAATGTCCCCCAAACAAGCACAATCAAAGCAAGTACTATTTGTATCATCATAATCACGATCATGATACCGAAGAATATTTTTAGCTTTGGGATGAAATTGAAGAACTGGTCAGGTGGGGTCATTTGGACTGATTCCTACGATATCAGTCCGAGAGGAAAGAAGAGCAACCAAGGGCTCTTTCACAATCGGAGGAGACCCAAGGAGAGGGGTCTTAAAGAAGTCAATCCCTGCATGAAAGTATCAATACCATGGTCAGGGGACATCGGCAAGAAAAGATATTAAGGAGCTACATAATGTCAATATTAAAATTTTGAAAACTTACAATATCGTTAACCACTTTTCAATAGAGAATTCTTATTTCAACATTCCTGTCTTTTGTGAACTGTAATAGAAAAAGATTAAGCTGGACCATTTTTTTAGGTCAAATAGAAGGCTTCTGATATAGCAGATGAGATCTTCTTTAACCTCGACTGGAGATAAGATTTCCTTCGAGCTTCAACATCAACTTCAACAGGAGATAAGATTTTCTTCAATCTCGGCTAGAGATAAGATCTCCCTCAAGCTTCAACTTCAACAGAAGATAAGATCTCCTTCAACCTCGATTGGAGATAAGATCTTTTTCGAGCTTTAACTTCAACGTCAACAGGAGATAAGATCTCCTTCAACCTCGATTAGAGATAAGATCTCTCCCGAGCTTCAACTTCAACATCAACAAGAGATAAGATCTTCTTCAATCTCGGTTAGAGATAAGATCTCCCCCAAGCTTTCAGGAGCTTCAATCTCGACTGGAGATAAGATCTCTCCCAAGCTTTAATATCAACCTCAACAGGAGATAAGATCTCCTTCAATCTCAGCTAAAGATAAGATCTCCCCCGAGCTTCAACGTCAACTTCAACAGGAGATAAGATCTCCTTCAACTTCGGCTGGAGATAAGATCTCCTCCGAGCTTCAACTTCAACAGAAGATAAGATCTTCTTCAACCTCAGTTGGAGATAAGATTTCTCCCAAGTTTCAACTTCAATGTCAACAGAAGATAAGATCTTCTTCAACCTTGGTTGGAAATAAGATCTCTCGCGAGCTTCAATTTCAACGTCAATAGGAGATAGGATCTACTTCAACCTTGGCTGGAGATAAAATCTCTTTCAAACTTTAACTTCAATAGAAGATAGGATCTACTTCAACCTCAACCAAAGATAAGTTCTCCCCTGAGCTTCAATTTCAACGGATGTAGAGCCCGAAAAAGGACTTCGACAGTTGATAAGAATGCGATGTTGTCGTTAAGACACCATGTTTATCAGTTTAATCTAATTTTTTAAAATGATTAAAAATACATAGATAGTAGTGAGTCGGATCGAATCCATAGGGAAGGTAGTATTTTAGATTTAAAATTTTTGATTTTTGAAAAAAAGAAGAAAAAAATTTGAGTTTTAAAATTAAAAGTGAAGTTAAAAAATTAAAAGCAAAAATTAAAAGATACAGAAATTTAAACTTGGTACTAAAATCTACTAGTTAGATCTTAGTATCTACTAGTAATAAAATAAAAAAGTAATAATTAAAGTATAAAAATTAAATTATAATAAAAATAAAGAGCATAAAATTAAATATTATATTAATTTAAAAGTTCATAATTTAAATACATAAAAAAAATAAAATAGACTGATCTTTGATCTTGGATCGGTATTGGTAGAAAGATGGTGTAGAAACCCAGCTCTTCTTCTCGGCACCTATTGCCTTGAAGCAGCCATTAACCTAAAGCCTGGTTTCATCCTGCACCAAAGCTTTCCTCTAATTAGATCTGTCAATTTCCAAAGGCCTGGGGTCCTTTTTATAGAGCTAGGAGGGCTGGAGAGTTTTCTTCTAAGTAATGTGGGACTAAGGAGCTCTTTGATCATTAAAATATGAAGAAATTTGAGTGAAAATTGGATTAAAAGGAGTCTTGATTGAATTTTGCTGCTCTAGATGAAATCTGGCCATTCAATAGAAATCCAATGGACCAAAAATCATCAAAATCAGATGCATATCAGCGCAGATCAAGTCAAATTAAATTCTAACCATTGATCGCATGTTGATGGAGAAAATTTGACCGCTGATTGCGCGTTGGGAGTCCTGATCACCGTTGGAAGCTTTCTCCATTATCGAATCTTCATCGACTGATTTTTTGACCTATTTTCCCATAATGTTATCTTATACTTGATATGGGAGACGTAGTAACGATAATTATATTGTACCTATAGTGATATGCTACATGTCATTATAATAGCTCATAATTGATGTTAACATAATGTAATATTTTATATTGAATAAGAGCTCATGTAAATTTTTTTTTCCCCTATTTCCCCATAATGTTATCTTATACTTGATATGGGAGGCCTAGTAACGATAACTATAACAATTAATTCTATGTTAAAAACCTGAAAAACTATTGACTTGCTTCTTCAATTAGCTTATCCATCGGATAATCTATCTTTTATCAAACATTACAAAATTTAAACCACACAATAAAACTATTTCTGAATACATACCTTGCGAGACATAACTGACTTTGATCAGCTCTCGTTGTCTGGAGTCTACCTATTTCTGAAAGGAGTGGATGTTTTCAACCCACAGACTATAATGCTTCTTTTTCCTCTTGCGTGTCGAATAGATCCACTGCTGAGCTGGTAGATCCGATCCAACCGATAATTTTTATTGGTCTATAATTGGATACCTTCTCGTTGCCGGGCCTCAAGTCTAAAATTTTATTATTCTATCAAGTTATGTTGATAATATTGATGATAAAAATATATATCTTGTTCCATTTTGAGCATCATTAAATAATTTTCGTTGCATTAGTGATTCAAATATGCAATGTATCCGTAGGTGGATTCTTTCCTCCTCTTTTTTTTTTTTTCTTTTTTGGTGGGATATAAGGTGAAAGGCAATTTCTAAAACTAAAATTCGAAGAAGAAGAAATCATAGCCAACTAGTTGAGAGAAGGAATGTCCAAAAAGGATCGTACGTAGGGTCTACATCCTTTCCCACTCATGAAATTATTGGTTTGACAAGATCCACTAGCTCATTGGTGGACCAACTCAAGAAGAAACATGCATAAAATAGAATTATGTGTTGACAAGATGGCCACTATTTTCCTCGATTGTAATCAGGATAAAAAAAAGGTGTTATTTAATCTTTCCATCGTTTTCTTAGTTCTTAAATTCATAGGTCATGGAGGGCACGGTGAGGAAGTTAGAGGTCTTCGTCATCTTGTCATTCACCGTCAGGTCTCTGTTTCGGCGAGCAAATATCTGCATCACAAAACAAAAAACATCACATTCGAATTAAAAATCCAACTCAGCATGATCGTTGAGGAGAAAGAAGAAGTGAAAAATAAAAAAGAGATGGTCCACTAAAAAAAATAATGAAAGGCAAAAGACTAGGGATAAAATAATCGAATGGGCTTCAGCTTGCTTAGTGGTGGGTATGGGAAGGCGCATCTTGTTTGCAACTAGTCTAGTCGTGAGCACTTGGAAATTAGACAAATTGCGTGTATGGATTCCGGTAGCACGATCTGGTGAGAGTTAATTTATACATGACAATGTTATATTTTTAATATTGGAACAACTTGGAATCTCCCCAATAACTTAATTTCTCAATATTAAGTGTTAACAATCACTCGCCAGCTACCAGCCAGAAGTCCGTTGGGAAGTCATGTCCTGCACTCTAGAAAGGATAATATGAGCCCATTCTCAATTCGAGTTTGGTGAAGACGTCCCCGTCTGCGTGCTTTTTGCTGCACGTGGTGTTTGCTTCTTTGAGGGCCGTCATGAATGGCCGGTCAGGTCAGCTACATAAAATATATTGGCGCGTGAAAAATGTCGAGGGGCCGGAGAAAAGCATTAACTCGTTACTTGGTATCCCACTGGAGAGCCATGTCCTGCGCTACAAAAAGATAATATAAGTCCATTCTCAATGACCAGAGTTTTGGTAAAAATATCCACATCTACGTACTTTTGTACGCATCACATGGCATTTGCTTTTTTTAAAGAACGTCATGAATGGCCGGTCATAAATAAAACTCAAAATCCAATCTAACACTGAGGCAAAATTACGATGCTATCATCAAATATTTTTTATGCTAAACTATCAGTTGAATATCTAAACATACTATTTTTTATATGATAATCATGCCATCTTATCAATGAAGCTGTCTTCGATGATGCATAGATCCTTTTCAATCTATGTATCAAAAGAAAGTAATGCAAAACTTTACAGAAATTTAAACTTGGTACTAAAATCTACTAATTAGATCTTAGTATCTACTAGTAATAAAATAAAAAATTAATAATTAAAGTATAAAAATTAAATTATAATAAAAATAAAGAGCACAAAATTAAAGAGCATAAAAATAAATATTATATTAATTTAAAAGTTCATAATTTAAATAAATAAATAAAAATAAAATAGACTGATCTTTGATCTTGGATCGGTATTGGCAGAAAGATGGTGTAGAAACCCAGCTCTTCTTCTCGGCACCTATTGCCTTGAAGCAGCCATTAACCCAAAGCCTGGCTTCATCCTGCACCAAAGCTTTTCTCTAATTAGATCTATCAATTTCTAGAGGCCTGGAGTCCTTTTTATAGAGCTAGGAGGGCTGGAGAGTTTTCTTCTAAGTAATATGGGACTAAGGAGCTCTTTGATCATTAAAATATGAAGAAATTTGAGTGAAAATTGGATTAAAAGGAGTCTTGATTGAATTTTGCTGCTCTAGATGAAATCTGGCCATTCAATAGAAATTCAATGGACCAAAAATCATCAAAATCAGATGCATATCAGCGCAGATCAAGTCAAATTAAATTCTAACCATTGATCGCATGTTGATGAAGAAAATCTGACCGCTGATTGCGCGTTGGGAGTCCTGATCACCGTTGCAAGCTTTCTCCATTATCAGATCTTCATTGGCTGATTTTTTGACTGTCGAATTGCGTTAGATCGCTAAGCACTATTCAAATCAAAGAAAGATTTGTCATGGGCCGTCGGATCTCCATCGGATCGAATGCAGGCCATTGGATCGTGCAATTACTATAGCTATGGACCGCGCGAGTCGGACACACAGAATGCCTCAGCCAATCGCCAATCGCCACTCGCTGCTTTGATGTGAAATTACCTCTTTACCCTATAAACCATGATGGATTTTCTATGAACCCCTTAAGGGTCTAGGTCCACCACGTGTCGCTTTATGATTCGCTGATTTCTGCTGAGCTGGCAGTCCATGCCTGGATCATGGACCGACTGACGGCTTCGACAGCTGAGTCGACTAGCGTGGCTGACTTGGCTTATTGGCTTTGTCGGCTTGGCTCAGTGCATTTGAATGCGCCGGCTAATATGGCACGACGGCTTGAGCCGACTGAGCCATATGTTATTTTTTTTTAATTCTTAATTTATTTTATTTTTTAAAAAATTCATATCTTCTCCGTTTTAGCTTTGTTTTGTTTAAAACTTATTTCGTTGTGATAAAAAAAATGAGCTCTTTCCATAATAATAAAATTTTATTTTTTAATTTTTATTATTTTTTAATTAATTTTTTAATTAATAAAATATTAATTTTTTAAAAATATATAAATTGATCATTAATTTTTAAAATTAATATAAATTAATTGATAAATTAATACTTTTATTGATAAATTTATGATACTTATTACACCCTCCAACTTAAGTTTTGCTCATCCTCGAGTAAAGAAAGAATTTAGTTTTAAATATCTTTTAACTTTAGAGTTTTGAATTTTATCTAAGTAGTTTTTAAAATGGCCATTGATATTCAGTAGAGCTTAAGTGAGACATATCAATGGGATATTAATACTTATCAATAAAAAAATTAAATAAAGAATATTAAATTTTTCTAAATTTTTTCTAAATTATCCTATCTTTATCTCTGATTTGTCTAAACTTTTGTATAGGCAAGTGTATTGCTACTTTTACTTTTTATTTATTAATTTTTATTTTTATATTATTTATTTTTTTATGCAAATATCATTACTTACTTAGGCAACAGAATCTGATTATTCGATAAAAAATCAATATTTTTTTTTAATGTTGCACCACTATTGAGTGTCTTAATCCCTTAAGCTTTCTATTTGATTCATGTAGCGAGTCTCGAACCAATGACTTTCAAACCAGTTGGCTTTAGGGCACTAGGTATAGAATATCCCTCGAGCTTACTAGCTTGAATCAAACAGGCTACGAGTTAAGACTAGCTTTACAACGAGCTTCTTTACCCTTCCCACCTTTTGATGTAAAACTCAATGTTTGCTTAGACAAAGAGGCCCGATTACTCAGTAAGAAGTACTTAAAAACTATTTTATTAAAATAATTTTTTTATATAAAAAAATATGTAGTTATCCTACATAAGCCCATAAAAGGTAGACTTTTCTTTGATGCTCGTAGAAAAAAATTAGAAATACTTAAAAAAAAACTTTTTATATTCTAGACTTAACTTTTTATTGAATTTTTTTAATACTTGATCCCTCAATATCTCATAAATTCTCTGATCTGTGCATCAATTTTTTTTTAAAAATGCTTAGTTTAATTCGATTCTTAAGCATAATTAGGTGTCTAAATACTAAATACTAACTTTTTTTGAGGACTTAAAATTTTAAAATTTTTATTTTTCTCTCCTTCCAACTTAATCAACATTATCTTCAATGGAGAAAAAAAATAAAGAATGTAATAAAAAATATGAAAGAATATCCCTAACTCAGTATATTTTTTTATCCAGTACATGCCTTTGAAAATTTAAGCTCTTCCTCCAATTTATTCAAATTATCCTAAAAAAAATCAATTAAAAAGATAAATTAAACTAAAGAAAACTAAATATTAGGTTGTCTTTCAATAAATGCTAAGTTTACCATCTTCAGCCAGACACAATGCAGCTTAACTATCCTGTGTCAAATATTGGATTGATAAATTCTAATGGTTTTAAATTGCTAATCTCAGAAAATTGATTTATAATCTCATTATTGATATATTCATTATTAATTAGGAGAATATAATTTGTGACCCCATTCTTAGACCCATGTTTATTAAAAATTTCTCCTATTTGTTCTTCTAAAATGCTCATGAATGGAGTTTTTGTATTAGGAGTTAAGTTTAATGTGATGGGTATTGGAAGGATGGCTAAAGATGATTTTAATTCTAGAGATAAATTAATGTGATCTTACTTAAACAACTTCATTGACACTTCATTACATGCCTCTTGATTTTTGTAAGAAGAACTGACTTCTAAGGTTGAAGGGAATAGGCTTTTAGGTTTATAAGTTTTGGATAAATTATCTATTCTCTTTTCCTCTTTTTCTATCTCATTTAAACTAGAACTAGCATAAGTACTAATTCCTGGCTCGGGTTCTTCTATGTGGTTAGTCTCAATACTAATCTATTTTTCTAAATTTTTATTTTGGCTAGCATCAGTACTAGCCTCTCTCACCTGATCTTGGTATGGGTCCATAAGAATTCTATATCTTTTAAGTTCAAGAATTACTTTAGCATTCTCTAATTGAGGATTCTTAGGTGAGATATTAAATTGATAACTTGATCCAGGTGGTTGGTGGACATTAGATGGGTTGTTTGAAATTGGTAAGCTCGGTAGTTGATCTAGTTCTCTTCTCTTGTTAGACTCAACTAATTATTCTATTTGAGCTTCTAGCCTGGTGATAGATTCTTGTCAAGTCAAGATCGATTGTTGTTGATTTAGAATTAATTATTGAAGTTGGTTAAATCTATTGTCAGCTAGATTGGTCTGTTGAGAAGGTGGGTATGAGGGATGATTGTAATATAATGGCTGGGTAAACTGACTAGGCTGACCATTATTATAGGCATAATTTTAGTATTGGGGTCTATTTTGATAATTTTGCACAGATAAAATTTGGATCTAAGCCTGAGTCTATTCGGATGTCCAAGAAAAATTATGGTGGTTGCTCCAATCTGAGTTATATGAATTTGAAAATGGGTCATTAATCAATTTGGAGTAACCTTGAGCAGTTTGAACTTGTTCTTGGATAAAATGTAAAAACTGTACGGTAATAGGATATTCATTCACATGATGGGTTGGGCTAGCACAAATAGAATAAAACTCCTGATAATTAGAAGATGATGTGAATTATGCAGAAGATTGTTGACCTAAAGTTAGGAGTTGATCTAATTTTTAGGCAAGAAGGTCAACTTTATCTAATTTTTGGACTATTAGGTTCAGATCAGCCATTTGATTATCAAGTTTAATATGAATCAATCATTCAATTAAGTTCAATTAAATCGAAAAAAGTGATTTTCTACAGTGCATGTATTAGTGTAATCCTAATGTATGGTTCAAAATTTTTTTAGATTTTTTTAAAATATATATATATATATATTATTTTATTATATTATTATTTTTTTTAAAAAAATATTTTTTAAAATTATTTTAATTATTATTTTTAATTTAATTTAATTTAATTTAATTATTATTTTTAATATTTTTTAGTTAATTTAATTTAATTTTTAGTTTAATTTTTATTTTATTTTATTTTATTTTTGAAGAGAAAAAAGAGAAGAAAGAAATAAAAGTCCTAGAACTAAGAAGAGGGAGAAGAATTAGGTTTAATTAGTGATAATGTTAGTTAGCAATCAAGTTGGTCAATCAATTTTGACTAAGGGTTATCCTAGATCTAGATAGCTTCTAACTGTCAAGATCATCTTCAAGCCCTCTAGGTGTAGAATCAGCCAATCAACTGATCAGGTAAGTGTAAGATCGATTGAAGCCCCCCCATTGCTTGCCTCAGACACCAATTATGCTTGGCCAAATAAGGGAACAGAACCAATTAGAAACCATCTTTCTTCAGGTCCAGTCATCTCCGAATCACTTTTCTAGACACCAATCAAATTGACTAATCCTAATCTGGTTCAACTTTTAGGATTTTTTATCCTAATGAGCTCAAGTTCCTAAGGTTGATGTCTAATTGATTTTAAAATTAAAGACTTAGGTCAATACAGGATGTTGGTTGGTTATTTGTGGGCTAAGGAAGGGTGATCAAATCCCCACCTTATCTTGATTAATTGGATTGTGCCCTTAAGTTGATTTAAAGATGCATATGCACAATCACTTTCAATAAGAAATTCTATGCAACTAAAGTAGATGCATGAAATTGATTAAACTTATGAGCTTACCTTATCTCCAGCAATCATCAAAAAAATAAATAAAAAAATAAAAATAAAAATAAAACTAATATGATGCATGCTCTAACTAGTTAGGATTTCTAATCTTATCATGAGATTTTTAATTAGATTTAAGTAAATATTTTTTTTAAAATTTAATTTAAAAATAAATAAATAAATAAATAAATAAGGACTAGGGCTAGGATTAATCTCACCAAACAAAACTAAATGATTTATTTCTTGTCCTGATTCTTTTTGTTCTTTAACCTCTTTTTCTACAAAATAAAAAAAAAGTTAGCAAGCAATATTTACAAGAAAATAAAAATTTTATTTATAATTTATTTATAAAAAATTAAAAAGATCAAAAATTTAATGTTCGTGCCTTCTCGGATAATGGTGCCAAAAATTTGATAAGAATGCGATGTTATCGTTAAGATACTATATTTATCAGTTTAATCCAACTTCTTAAAATAATTAAGAATATGTAGATAGTAGTGAGTTGGGTCGAATCCATAGGAAAGATAGTATTTTAGATTTAAAATCTTTGATTTTTGAAAAAAAAAGAAAAGAATTTGAGTTCTAAAATCAAAAGTGAAGTCAGAAAATTAAAAGCAAAAATTAAAAGATGCAGAAATTTAAACTTAATACTAAGATCTACTTGTAATAAAATAAAAAAGTAATAATTAAAGTATAAAAATTAAATTATAATAAAATAAAGAGCATGAAATTAAAGAGCATAAAAATAAATATTATATTAATTAAAAAGTTCATAATTTAAATACATAAAAAAATATTAAAATAGGCTAATTTTTGATCTTGGATCGGCATTGGCAGAAAGATGGTGTAGAAATCCAGCTCTTCTTCTCGATATCTGTTGCCTTGAAGCAGCTATTAACCCAAAGTCTGGCTTCACCCTGTACCAAAGCTTTTTTCTAATCAGATCTGTTGATTTTTAGAGGCTTGGGATCCTTTTTATAGAGCTAGGAGGGCTGGAGAGTTTTCTTCTAGGCAATGTGGGACTAAGGAGCTCTTTGATCATCAAAATATGAAAAAATCTGAGTGAAAATTGGATTAAAAAGAGTCCTGATTGAATTCTGCTGCTTTGGATGAAATCTGGCCATTCAATAGGAATCCAACGGATCAAAAATCATCAAAATTGGATGCATATCGATCCAAATTAGGTTAGATTAAATTATGGCCATTGATCGCACGTTGATGGTGAAAATCTGGCCGCTGATCGTGCGTTGGGAGTTCTGATCACCGTCGGAAGCTTTCTTCACCATCGGATCTTCACCAGTTGGTTTTTTTGCCATCAGATCGCGCTAGATCGCTGAGCACTGTTCAAATCAAAGAAGGATTTATCGTGGGCCATCAGATCTCCATCGAATCGAATGCAGGCCATTGGATCGCGCAATTACTGTAGCTATGGATCGCACGAACTGAGCACACCGAACTTCTTAGCCAAAAATTATATTTTTGATTAAGGAGTTTCCCATGGCCGTTCAGTCATAAAAATAAAGTAGAATTTAAAGGCCCTCTCCTTCCATTCGATGGGGTGTTCTTATGATGTGTAGAGGTGTTATACGTTCGTCTTTAATAAAAAATCAGAACTTATTTTTCTATAAAACCCTAGATCTTGAAATCCTACAATTTCTATTACATGTTTTATTCATGAACCCAAAACTTAATTAAGAATTAAGATTATAAAATTAATTAGATCTAAAATTATAAATTTTTAAATCTAAAATATATTCATAAAATTGGATTCAGGCTTGGATAGCTTAATTAGGTCTAGTGGTTGATCAAATCAAATTAAGAGTTGGTTAGGTGGGATCAAAGAATGCTTAGATTTGACCAGCCTAATAGGATTAAGTTTGGATCAAGATTGAATCACATTGAGATGTGACTCGATCAAATCAAGACCTAATTTGGCTCCACGGTTCAAGCCTGGATTGTAGGCTAATCCAATTAGTTTTGATTCAATAATTTAGTGTCTAAGATAAGTTTGGCAGATATGACCAACTGGTTTTTAATTGAAAGCTACTCGATCTGAATATATTCTTATCGAGTTAATGATATATCCCTTCCACCGGTCTCACTTATCTAGCCATTTATGTTGATCTGGTTCTGATTCAAGGTGGCTAACAATTCGAACCAATCCATACCACTAGGTTAGTCATAATTGTTATGACTAAGTCAAGTCAAGTTTAAAGAGATCTAAATTAAATATTTTAAAAAAAATATTAAGTCTATGATCTTCCACCATTATAGATGTGCAGGTTCTTTTTGGAGTTGATTATTCTCGACTGGATACAGTAGTTCAGTTGCACCAAAAAGATGCAACCACGTCTATTAGGCATTGGATGCTATGGGTTGGAGGATGGATTGGGCTCAATATTTTGGATACGGTGAGGAATCCAATAAAAAATCCAATCTGTGCAAATGGTGGATTTGACTTAACTAAGGAGTGGATCAATATTTCGGACATGATGAGATTCATGAATTAAAGATCAAGTTAGGATGTACCATGATTAGAGAATCATTAAATAAGAGTTGTCCACTCATCGATTGATCCATCAGCAATAACTATTAGGTGAGGTGGTGAGTCAGTTGGTGGGACCACACCATCCACTAAAAATCTATAATCGTGAAAATTTTTGCATCTCTACCAAGAAAGTGTAGGAATCCGAGTAAATAGTGAGAACCTAATTTATTTAAAAATAAAATTTTTAAATAAATTATTTAAGTCTAATTATAAAATCTAACTAAAAATTTTGACTCTCTATAAAAAAATATCTGTGTCCAACCCACTAGCCCATATCCTGGACATTGATCGGACCCAACTATAAGGATTGGCTCCAAAACTTTAAAATTATTTTTGGTTTCGAAAAGTTGACTCATGTGTTGGAACAAGATCCTCCCATCTTATCAGTCCGTCCATCTACTGATCAGAGAGCGTCTCTAGAGAAGTGGATGGATGAAGATAATAAAACTAGGTATTACATATTGGGCTCGATGTCTAATAAGCTCTAGTGCCAACATGAAGATATTAAGACTAACCGTCAAATGTTGGCTCACCTGTAAGAGTTGTTTGGTGAATAAAGTCACATAGCCAAATATCAAGTTACTAACAGACTTTTTAAGGCTCAAATATGTGATGGACAGTCAGTCCAAGATCATTATTTGATGATGATTAAGGACTTAGAAGAGCTTAAGAAGCTCGGTGTCAAATTAAATTAGGATCTAAAAACTGACATAATTCTACAGTCCTTGACTAATGCATATGGATAGTTCATCATGAACTACCATATGCATAAACTTCATAATACCTTAGCTGAGCTTATAAATATGCTAGTTACTGCTGAGCTTTCTATGAAAAATTCTAAAGGCTCAGTACTTACTGTGGAGCAGACTTCTTCCAAGAGAAAATCTTCTAAAAAGAAGAAGAAATCCGTGAAGAAGCAGAAGATGGATGGTGGGAAGAAGAAGAAGATAGAGCCAAAGAAGAAGGCCGTTGATAAAGAAAAATATTTTCATTACAACACTGACGGCCATTGAAAGCGTAACTATCCTCTTTACCTGGCCAGCCTGAAGAACAAGAAGGAGGCAGATTCTTCTAGAGGTATGCTCGTTATAGAATCTAATATTATGGTTTCTTCTGCATCCAGTTGGATGCTTGACTTTGGTTCTAGTGCTCATTTGTGCACTTCTATGTAGGATCTTGAGGATAACAGAAGGCTGAGAGATGGTGAAATGATCCTATATGTTGGAAATGGAGCAAGAGTTGCTGCTGTGGCCGTGGGAATCTATCCTCTACGATTACTATTAGGATTAGACTTAGTACTTAAGGACTATTTTTATGTACCTGCAGCAAATAGAAATTTGATTTCTGTTTCATATTTAGCATAGGAAGGCTATGTAATTAGTTTTCTTAAGGACCATTATAATATTCTTTATGAAAGAAATAAAATTGTAAGTAAATGATCTCTATCAGTTACATATTGATGTTTCTATTTTTAATATTGAGCAAAACGTGAATGCCATAGGATCAAAGCGACCTAGGAATAGTCTAAATGATAAGTATCTTTGACACCTTAAGTTAGGTCATATAGCTGAAGATAGGATTAATAAATTAGAGAAATTTGAGCTATTTAGTTCGTTGACTTTCGAGTCATATCCGATTTGTGAATCATGCCTTCATAGCAAAATGACCAAGCTTCCTTTTATGGAACATGGGGAAGGGCCACAGACGTGCTTGTCCTAGTACATACTGATGTATGCGGTCCATTTGATGTGTCAGTCAGAGATAATTACATCTACTTCATCACCTTTATCGATGATTTATCTCGGTATGGGTATGTATATTTGATACAACACAAGTCTGAAGCTTTTGAAAAGTTCAAAAAATTCAGACTCGAAGTAGAAAAATAAATAGGAAAACCCATTAAGATTCTTCAATCAGATCGAAGAGGTGAATACCTTAGTTGAGAATTCCTAGACTATCTTAAGGACAATGGCATAGTCTCTCAATGGACTCCACTTAGAATGCCTCAACTCAATGGGATTTTAGAATAGAAAAATCAGATCCTATTAGATATGGTTCGATCCATGATGAGCTGCACAAACCTTCCTGAGAATCTTTAGGGACATAGTTATTAACCGCTATATATCTATTGAATAGAATTCCATCTAAAATCGTTCCTACCACACCGTATGAGATATGGCATGGTAAGAAATCAAGTCCGAGTCATCTCAAAATATGGGGTTGTCCGGCCCATGTCAAGAGACAATAGGCGGACAAATTAAAGTCTAGGTTCTTTAGAGCTTGATTTATTGGATATCCTAAAAAGTTATTAGGATATTTTTTCTATCTCTCGAAAGATCATAATGTGATTATGAGTCGACATGTCATTTTTCTTAAAAAATAGTTTATTTAAGATGATGGCATCAAAAGACAGATTAGGCTCGAGGATAAAGTCTTCCAAGAGCCACGAGCCAAAGAACCTATGAAATCCAATCAGATTGAGCCAGTCGAATCACTACCTCATCCACCTCGTAGATCGAAAAGGATATTCTATCTTCTTGAAAAGTACTTAGGCACTATTTCAAATGATGTAGAGAAAATGTTCCTCATAGGAAAAGGGGTTCATGGTGATGATCCCAAAACCTATGATGAGGCGATATCAGATATCGACTCCGAGAAATGGTTAGAGGCAATGAAGTCAGAGATTGACTCAATGCTCTCAAACCAAGTCTGAACCTTGGTAGATCCATCTGAAGGTATAATATCTATTGAATGTAAATGGATCTAAAAGAGAAAGATAGGTGCCGATGGAAATGTAGAGACATTCAAAGCAAGACTCGTAGCAAAAGGGTATAGTCAGCACGAAGGCATTGACTATCAGGATACTTTTTCGTCAGTAGTCATGTTCAAATCCATCCGTATATTGCTTGCTGTTGCAGCCAATTTTGATTATGAAATATGGCAGATGGATGTAAAAATAGCATTCTTAAATAGATATTTTATGAAGATATCTATATGAAACAGTCGCTAGGTTTCACATCCAATGATACTGATCATAAGGTCTGCAAGCTGTAAAGGTCCATATATGGACTTAAGCAAGCATCTCAGAGCTAGAATGCTCATTTCAATGATATGATCAAATCATTTGGATACATCAGAGGAGGAGCCCTATATTTTTAAAAAGATCAGTGGAAGCACTATTGTCTTTCTCATATTGTACGTAGATACATCCTCCTAATTGAGAATGATATTCTCATGTTGACTATAGTCAAAATATGGTTGTCTAAAGAATTCTTCATGAAAGATCTAGGAGAGGCATCCTTTATTCTAGAAATTAGAGATAGACCAAATAGAATACTGGGTCTCTCATAGAAGATGTACATAGAGGAGGTGCTAAAGAGGTTCGGTATGAAAAACTCCAAAAGGGGATTGGTGCCCTTCAGACATGACATTCATCTCTCCAAAAAGATGTATCCCAACACACCTGAGGAGATTGAATGCATGAGCAAGATCTCTTATGCTTCAGTAATAAAAAGTCTCATGTATGCCATGCTATGTACACGATCTGATATTGCCCATGCTGTGAGTGTCACAAGCAGGTATCAGTCGAATTCAGATGAAGAGTACTGGACTTCTGTGAAATGTATCCTTAAGTACTTGAGAAGGACTAAGGATATGTTTCTAGTCTTTGGTAATAAAAAACTTCAGGTCCAGAAATATACAGACTTGAATTTTATGTCCGATATAGATGATCGAAAGTCGACATCTAAAAGTCTATTTGTATGCAATGATGATGTTATAATTTGACTATACCATAACTCAGTTTTCTAGCCATTCAAAATTCTAAGGTGTATGTTGGCTATAATATATTCATCGTAGAAAATTAGATTGTACCAATAGGGGATCTATCTACCTCGGTAGATGAGGAGTAGTCCCATGATAATCATGAGACTAAGTTCATAAGCCCATGGCCATGGCAAAGTAAAGATAATAGAAAGAGTTTCTATTAGGATTTAACATTAGACTCGAATCGAATGATTAACTCATATGACAGACATTGGGTTTGATGAGTTCACCTTAACCCTAATCCTGTCGGGGCTCAAGATAGAAGAATCCAATCACATAGGTAACTATATCGAGAGGTTTGCTTTTAGTTCTGATGAATTACCACCATATACTGCTATGTGTCACTGATGGATTTTGGAAGCAATTAGGATGATTTTGATAATCAATCATTCTAATTGTATGAATCAAAAAAATTTTAGTCCATCGAAAGATGTTTTGATGATGTCGATAATGGAGATTGCGACATGTCTCATTATCATATAGAATTGAACCTAACTAGATCATACAAATAAAGATTTGGATCTACATGTTATCAATTAAGCTAAACCAGTTTGATTGATTTGGATTAGATCCAATTAGGTTCAAGGTAATCGTGCTAGCACATAATTGAGCCTAACTTTCTCCTTCTGAAATCTTTCTGATTTATCGCAATCGAGTCAAATTTGATTTAACTCATTCTTATATTTTGAATGAGTTTTTTTAAGTCTAGGTCAGATTAATTATAGAAATTAAATCTATTCATAGTCAAATTGGACTAGGATCAAAAGTTGATCTATTTGAGAGAATTAAGGGTTACCTGATCAGATGCTTCTAAAAAAATTTTTAGAAATTATTTTGATCTAATTTTTGGATATGTGATAGAATATGAGTTATGCATTAGGTATACCAAATTTTATGATTTTTGGAGGTATTTAGATTGAGTTATGATAGAGTTTAATTTAGATCAAACTCTTGAGGGAAGAGTCCTTGGCGCAGTAGACTCTTCCTTATCTACTCATGCTGACACCTTTTTGAATTATTTTTACTAAAAAAAATAGATGAGATCTTGTGGTTTTTCATAGAGAATAATTTTTAGAGTCTTAATGATAAAATAAAAGAGTTATTTTGGTCAAAAGGGACTCTAAGTAGGCATTGGACATAAAAGCCTTTCTCACGTTAAAGTGCATTCAATGCAAGAAATAATTTTCCATGCCTAAAGTCTGCCATCCCTGATATTCCACATCCTCTCTATCCTCTCTCTTCTTCTCTTCTACAAGCCTAAAAATTTAGGCCCAAATCTGAGAAGAAGGTCCAAGGTTTTTGGCATAATATTTAGGATCTACGCGATGGTATTCGTGTGACGAACGGGCTGCCTTTAGAAATAGATTTTGAAGATTCTTCAGATCAAATCTAGATCTAATTTTTGGAAAAAAGATTCATGCGAAGAAGACGTTCAGATCTTGCTCGAGTGGATACCGGTAGAGGCCAGGCGTGTGCGTGGCTCCTTCTAGAACCTCAAGAATCAATAGGATCATTATAGGATAATTAGATTATCCAATCAGATACTTTAAATTAAATCTAATTTAATTTTAATTTTTAATTTTTAATATCAGATCACCATGATTAAATCTAAGAACTTTTAGATCTGATCGGATTATTTAGAAATTTTTTAAAAAATTCTTCTTAGATCTGATCAGATCTTCACGATCCAACGATGAAAAATAATATTTTTTTTATAAAATAGTGCAATGAACTAAGGACTAATTGAAAATATTCATGAAGTATGCATTCATGTGTTTGATTTAGTACTTCATAATACATATTGGCAAAATGCATTGAAACATATTATTTATTTTTATTGCATACATACTCAAAGTTTTGTCATCATCAAAAAGGAGAAGATTGTTGATCCTATAATTGATTTTGATGATCACAAAATATTGAGTAAAAATATTACTAATCATATGTTTCAAGATTGAATATAGGTTTCTCAAATGCTCACACTGAAAAAATTATCTTTTTGGAAGAAATCCTCTCAAGATGTCAAGCCAAAGCACTTAAAAGAAGAAGGTTTCATAAATTTGAATGACTCATCATAAAAAAAATAAAAGAGGAAGAAATAAATATCATTTAGAAGATTTAGGATTAAGAAATTCAAGTTTGGAAGATCAAACAATGAAGAAAAATGAAGTTAAAAAGTTTAGAGCTGACCTGCCTAAGAATAGAGCAAGTTCTGGCATGAAATAGGATTGATACTTTGATTTGGCATGCAGTCAAGCCAGCTCTATTTTGATCTGAGCCGGCTCTCTCAGGATGGCAGAAAAGGTATATTTCTATTCTGCTATTCAAGCCAGCTTGATTTGGATCCGAGCCAGCTCTCTTAGGATGACAGAAAATTAATTTTTTCTATTCTACAGCTCGAGTCAGCTCTATCAGTAGAGCCAACTCTAAGCCAAATCCAAGCCAGCTCGATGGAGTTTGACAGCTTTTAATGGCTAGTTACTGTAACCTTTTTAATGGCTATTTTTTTTTATCTCCAACGGCTATTTCAGAGCTTCCAACAGCTAGAACTCACTCTCCAACCATCTCCAAGGATATTTAAAGGTGGAGAATCAATTTGGAAGCAAGATTAAGTAGGATTAAGAGAGAAATCATTTTCAGATTTAAGTGAGCTCCATTGCACATCAAAAAAAGAGAGAAAAGAGAGGAACCAAGTAGTGAAATCAGAGAACTTTTAAGAGATATCTTTTCCAACATCTAGCACAACCTCTCAAGCATCATATGAAGAGAAGTGAAGCATCAAAAGAGCAATCCTTCAGCTTCTTCTTCAGGATTTAAAGAGTTTAAACTCTATTTTTATTTTGAGCAAAAAGTTTCATTCTTATATTTTTATTTTTAAATAAATTAGACTTCCATTATTTACTTGGATCTCTACACTCTCTTGGTAGAGATGCAAAATTTTTTATGATTATAGATTTCTAGTGGATGGTGCGGTCCCACCGACTAGCTCACCATCTCACTTAATAGTTATTGGTGATGGGTCAATCGATGAGTGGATAACTCTTGTCCAATGATTCTCTAATCATGATGCATCCTAACTTGGTCTCTAATTCAAGAAGCTCATCGTGCCCGAAATATTGCTCCACTCTTTAGTTAAATCAGACCCATCATTTGTATGAATTGGATTTCTAATTGGATCCTTCACGGTATCTGAAATATTGAGCCCAATCCATCCTCTAACTCATAGCATCCAATGCCTAATAGATATGATTGCATCTTTCCGATGTAATTGAACCATTGTATCCAGTTGAGAACAACCAACCCTAAGAAGGGCCCATACATCTATAATGGTGGAATATCTTAGACTTAATATTTTCTTAGGAAGATTTAATTTGGATCTCATTAAACTTAACTTGACTTAGTCATAATAATTATGACTAACCTAGTGGCATGGGTTGGCTCGAATTATTAACCATCTCAAATCAAAATTGGATCGACACAAATGGCTAAGTAAGTAAGATTGGTGGAAGGAATATGCCATTAACTCGATAAGAATGCATTTAGGTCGAGTAGCTCCTAATTAAAAATCAGTCGATCGTATCTACCAGACTTACATTAGACACTAAATTATTGAATCAAAATCAATTAGGTTAGCCTGCAATCTAGGCTCGAACCATGGAGCCAAATCAGATCTTGACTTGATCGAGTCACATCTCAATATGATTCGATCTTAACCCAGACTTAATCCTATTAGGCTGGTTAAATCGAAGCTTTCTTTGATCTCACCTAACCAATACTTGATTCGGTTTGATCAACTGCTAGACTTAATTGAGCTACCCAAGCTCAAATCCAGTTTTATGAAGATATCTTAGATCTAAAAAATTTATGATTTTTATATCTGATTAATTTTATAATCTTAATTTTTAATTAAGTTTGGGTTTATTAATAAAATATGTAACAAAATTCTAAGATTTCAGGATCTATGATTTTATAAAAAATAAGTTCTGATTTCTAATTAAGGATGAATGTGCAGCATCCCTACACATCATAAGAACACTCCATCGAATAGAAGAAAAGGATCTTTAAATCCTACTTAGTTCATTTAACCGAATGGCTAAGGAGAATACCTTAATTAGAAATATATTTTTTAAAATAAAATAAGTTAGATCTAAATCATGTATCACATATATAATTAATGATCTAACCTATATATGCCTTGCATACATCTCATGTATCATAACTCAATCAATCATGCATGCTTTCAGATCTGATATATCACATATTATATCTAAAAAATATAATTTTAAATTGATCACATCAAAATAAAATTATTCTAGATAGTTTATAGAACTATTCTACAACTAGTCTAAGCATGCATCTTTCATATCTCATATGAATAAATTAAAAATTAAAAATTTTATTTTTTATTTTTTAGATCTGATTACAATATTTATAATATTAAAAAAATAAAAATAAAATAGATCTAAAATTATATTTAATTGAATTAATAACATGATTACACTAGACGATACATAGAACTATTCTATTTCTAGTTTAATCATGCATCTCATATACTATAGATCTAAATCATTTAATTTTTAATTTTTTAATTTTAGATTTTGTTGGTGCAGAATTTGATTGATGTCAGATTGAGCTGGAGTGGAGGAGGATGAGATTGCCGTCGATGATCTGCAAAATAAAATTTCATTCAAAGTTGGTGGTAGTGGCTCTGATAGGATCCTCCGATGATCAAGTCAGCTCTTCTGGCCAACAAAAATAGAGTGCTCAGACAAGAGCCCGACAGAGTTTCGAAAAGAAGAAGAGAGCTTAGAGCTTAGAGAAAATATATCTGAAGGATCTCTTTTTATAAGTGGAGCTTGATTGATGGTGATAGCTGCAGCTGTCTGGCAGCGGGTCGTTCGAGGCCTAGTGGAGTTCGATATGAAGGAAAAGGTATCATCAGACTGATGGTGATAGCCATACCGTCCGATAGCATTGCCTGTGGCAGATTGATGGTGATCGTTCATCGAGATTTAATTGCCATAGCTCTAAGAAAGCAGGTATTGGTTGGTGGATGATAAGTATCATAAATTCATCAATAAAAATATTAATTTATTAATTAATTTATATTAATTTTTAAAAATTAATGATCAATTTATATATAATTTTTAAAAAAATTATATTTTTATTAATTAAAAAATTAATTAAAAAATAAAATTTTATTATCAATAGAAATAGCTCATTTTTTTGATCATAATGAAATAAGTTTGAAGCAAAATGGAGCTAAAACGAAGAAGATATGAATTTCTAAAGAAATAAAAAAAATTAAATAAAAAAATGGCCTAGCTGGCTTCGCAAGCCAAGCCACCAAGCCAAGCCAAGCCGTCAAAGTCGACTCAGCCGCAGAAGCCACCAGCCGATCTCCGATCCAGGCGTGGACCACTAGTTCAGTAGAAACCAGTGAATCATGGAGCGACACGTGGCGGACCTAGATCCTTAAAGGATCCATAGAAATTTATCGCGGCTCATAGGGCAATCTGGTCTTTTTCACTCAATGACAGGAGCGCTGATTGGCTGCGGTGTGTGGTGCGGCCGATCCATGCGATCCATGAGAACAGTAATTGCGCCATCGAATGGGTGCAGTAGCTTGCGGTCAAGATCGAACGGATGTGGTTATTTCCAGATTTAATTCAGCTTCAGACTTCATGCGAATCGCCATCCAATGACAGCGCTCGATTCAGGAGATGATCCGACGGTCCAGAATACTCCCAACGGTAATCAGAACTTCCGACGTGCGATCAGCAGCCAAATTTTCTCTATCAACATGCGATCGAACGGCCAGAATTTAATCCGACCTGATCTAAACTGATATGCATCTAATTTTGATGATTTTTGAACCGTTGGATTTCTATTGAATGGCTAGACTTCACCAGACTTACCAGATTCACATGAGAGCTATTTTAATCTAAATTTTACTTAAATTTTTTTATATTTTGATGATTAAAAAGGCTCTTAGTCCCACATTGCCTCCATAAAAAATCTCCAGCCCTTCTAGCTCTATAAAAAGGACCCCAGGCCTCTAGAATCAATATCTTTGATCAAGATAAAGCTTTAGTATAAGGGGAAGCCATGCTATGGGTTAATGGCTACTTCGAGGCAATTGATGTTGAGAGAAAAAGCTGAGCCTTTACACTATCTTTCCACCCATGCCGATCCAAGATCAGAGATCAGACTATTTTATTTTTTTTTTTTTTTAAATTTTATATATTTAAATTTTAAAATTTTAATTAATATAATATTTATTTTTATGCTCTTTAAATTTATACTCTTTATTTTTATTATAATTTAATTTTTATATTTTAATTATTGCTCTTTATTTTATTATAAGTAGATGTTAAGATCTAACTAGTAGATCTTAGTACCAAGTTTAAATTTTTGCATCCTTTAATTTTTATTTTTCAACTTTACTTTAAATTTTAAAACTCTTTTTTTCTTTTTTTTTTTAAATTAAAGATTTTAAATCTAAAAATACTATCTTTCCTATGGATTCAGCCCAACTCACTGCTATCTATATATTTTTAATTATTTTAAAAATCCGATTAAACTAATAAACATGGTGTCTTAACGACAACATCGCATTTCTATCAAGTTTTTGGCACCATTGTCGGAGATTATTTTTTATTTTTGATTTTAATTTTTTTATTTATTTTAAATAAATTAAAAATAATTTTGGCAAACCTGTCAAATTTTTGGGATCATTGTCAGGGAAGGCATGGACATTAAGTTTTTGATCTCTTTGATTTTTTTATAAATAAATTATAAATAAAATTTTTATTTTTTTATAAATATTGTTGAAAGAAAATTCTGATTTTTTAGATCAGGTTCATTCATATCTGATTGGATCAAGAGATATATTTTAAAATTTTTTTCTTTAATCTAGATCAGATCTAAAATATTTCAAATTTGATTCTTATTATTAAAATAAATTAAGATAAATTAAATTAAATTTAATTTACCTTGACGTAGGATAATCCTATTATCCATTGATGATCCTATAAGCAGAGAAAGATTCTGGATCTAGCCACGCAAGTACCTGACCTCTATTGATATCCACTCAGGCTGAATCTGAAGATCCTTTTCTTCTCTATCACATCTCTAAAAATCAAATTTGGATCTGATTTGGAGGATCTTCAAAACACCTTTCGAAGATTAGCAGTTGTCCTTTGCAGCAGCGCAGCCTTCTAGCTTTCTATCGATCGCCTTTCTCTCGATCTAAATGAATCGCACCAACCAAGATCCCAAACTACTTTTGGACGTGTGGAGAGGAGAGGGGAGAAGATGGGCTTGGCATGGAGGAGGGAGAGAGGCAGCCTTGGGGCATGGGAATTTATCAATTACTCTTTGGGTTGGGCGCAGGGTCTTATTTATAGACTATGCGTGATCCAACTCCTCTTCTTCCAACCAATCACAACCCTTTGTGAAATCAGATCTAAATCTGATTGGTGGGAATAGAGTCCCCTTGGATTCCTCCTTAGAGGGTGCCTAAGACCAGTCAAACTTGGATTCTTAGAAGAACTCTAATTGGAATCCAAAAAGGAGATGGAGTCCTATCCAACAAGGACTCCTGGGCGCCTCCAGCTTGGGCACACGCCTAAGGGTGGCGTGCGCCCTCCTCCTTGCCAGGTTCTGGCAGGGGGACAAGCCCCCACCAGCTCTCCAATAGGTGCATGACACATGTGGTCAGAAAGTCAAAGTGTCAATGGTCAACATTTGACCAGTCAAAGGTCAGACTTTTGACCAAAGTCAAAGGAACAAGAAATGGCAGGTGACCAAAAATGGCAGGTAATGTCTTACAAAATAAGACAACCTTTTTCTGACTTGGACAACCTCCAGTCAGACCATATGAAGGCCTCTGATTGAGCACAAACTCCTTTGGCTCAGTCAGGACAACTTATTTATGATAGTAAAAGAAGAACGTTAGGTTCAATCGAGTGCTAGCACGATTTCCTTGAACCTAATTGAATCTCATTCAGATCAATTGAACTAGATCAGTTCAATTGATGATCACCAGATTCAAACCCTTGTTTGTGTGACCCAGTTAGGTTCAGTTCTGTATGGTAATGGGATATGTCATGATCTCTATCATCGACATCATCGAAACTCCTTTCGATGGATCAGAACTCTTCTGATTCGAACAGCTAGAATGATCGATCATCTAAATCATTCTAATTGCTCCCAAAATCCACCAGTGACACCTAGCAGTATATGGTGGCAACCCATCAGAGCTGAATGCGAACCTCTTGGTGCAGCTACCTTTGTAATTAAGTTCTTTTATCTTGAGCTCCGATCAGATTAGGGTTAAGGTGAACTCGTCAAACCCTAGTTTTTGTCATATGATGTAATCATTCGATTCATCTGCCTTGAATGTCTAGCCTTGAATGTCTAGCAAACACTAGTCTAGCCTTGAATGTCTCCACATTTCCATCTGCACCAATCTTTCTCTTAAAGATCCATTTACACCCAATAGGTACTATACCTTTTGGTGGATCTACCAAGGTCCAGACTTAGTTTGAGTGCATCGAGTCAATTTCTGACTGTATTGCCTCTAGCCATTTCTCGGAGTCGATATCTGATATCGCCTCGTTGTAGGTTTTGGGATCATCACCATGAGCACCATTACCTACGAGGAATATTTTCTCTACTTTCTCTGAAATAATACCTAAGTATCTTTCAGGAAGACGGAAAACTCTTTCTGATCTACGAGGTGGAGGAGGTAGTATTCTTATTGGCTCAACCTGATTTGGTTCCAATTGGTCCTTAGCCCATTGTTCTTATGAGACTTTCTCATCAAGCTTAATCTGCTTTTCAATGCCGCTATCTTGAATAAACTATTTTTCAAGAAAGATGGCATGTCGACTCACAATCACATTGTGGTCTTCTGGAATGTAGAAATAGTATCCTAATGACTCTTTAGGATATCCTATGAATCGAGCTCTGAAAGGACCTAAACTCTAACTTGTCCGCTTGTTATCTTTTGACATGAGCCGGAACAACCCCAAATTCTGAGATGACTCAGACTTGGTTTCTTACCGTGCCATATCTCATACGGTGTGGTAGGAACGGTCTTTAGAGGAAACCCTATTCAGTAGATAAATTGAAGTTAACAATGAGTGTCCCCAAAGAAAATCAGGAAGGTCTGTGAAGCTCATCATGGATCGGACCATATCCAATAGAGTCCAATTTTTTCATTCTGAAACTCCGTTGAGTTGAGGTGTTCCTGGTGGAGTCCATTGAGAGACTATGCCATTTTTCTTAAGATAGTCTAAAAATTTTTGGCTAAGGTATTCACCTCCTCGATCTGATCGAAGAACCTTAATGATTTTTCAGTTTATTTTCTACTTCATGTCTGAATTCTTTGAACTTTTCAAAGGCTTCAGACTTGTGTCTCATAAGATACACATACCCATACCTAGACAGATCATCGGTAAAGATAATGAAGTAAACAAAATTGCCTCTAGCCGGCACATCAAATGGGCCGCACACATCAGTATGTACTAGGGCAAGAAGATCTGTGGCCCTTTTCCCATGTCCTACAAAAGGGAGTTTAGTCATTTTGCCTTGAAGACAAGATTCACAAGTTGGATATGACTCGGAAGTCAACGGACTCAATAGCCAATTTTTCTCTAATTTGTTGATCCTATCTTCTGCTATATAAACTAATCTTAGGTGCCATAGATACCTATCATTTGGACTATCCCTAGGTCGTTTGGCATTCACATTTTGCTCGATAGTTAGAACAGATACATCAATATATAGCTGATAAAGATTGCTAATAAGAAAATAATTTGTAATTTTATTTTTTTCATAAAGAATGTTACAATGGTCCTTAAAGAAGGTAATCACATAGCCTTCTAGTGCTAAGCATGAAATAGAAATCAAATTCCTGCTAGCTACAGGCACATAATAACAGTCTTTCAAAACTAAGTCTAAACCAGATGGTAATCGAAGAGGGTATGTTCCCACGGCTACTACAGCAACTCTTGCTTCATTACTGATGCGTAGGATCATGTCTCCATCCCTCAGCCTCCTGCTATCCTCAAGACTCTGCATAGAAGTGCACAGATGAGCACTAGAACCAGAGTCAAGCACCCAACTGGATGCAGAAGAAATCGTAAGATTAGACTCAATAATGAGCATACCTCTAGAAGGACCTTCCTTCTTGTTCTTCAAGATGGTCAGGTAAGTAGGGCAGTTCTGCTTCCAATGGCCGTCGCTGTTGCAATGAAAATACTTTCATTTGACATAGGCCTTCTTCTTCGGCTCTGCCTTCTTCTTCTTTGCTCCTTCCATCTTCTGCCTTTTCGCAGACTTCTTTTTTTTTTAAAAGACTTTCTTTTGGAAGAAGTCCATTCAGGAGAGCATACTGAATCGAGCTCTGAAGGACCTAAACTCTAACTTGATCCGCTTTTCTTTGACATGAGCTTGTAACAAGGCCCCAAATTCTGAGATGACTCAGACATTGATTTCTTACCCGTGCCATAATCTCATACATGTGTAGAAACGGTTCTTAGAAGAAACCCTAATCAGTAGATAAATTGAAGTTACAATGAGCTGTCCCTAAAAAAAAGTTCATGCTGAGAAGGTTGTGAACATCATCATGGAATCGGAGCCATATCTCAATAGAGTCCAATTTTTCTATCCTGAAACTACCGTTGAGTTGAGGTATTCCTGGTGGAGTCTATGAGAGACTAATGTCAGTTTTTTTTAATGTATATTCTATAATTTTTGTTCTTAAGTATTCTGCATTCCTACGTGATCTTGAGTATCGGTAGAATCTTTAATAATTTTCCAAGTTATATTTTTTCTGCTGATGTCTATGTTTCTGAGATTTTGTCTTAGAACCTTTTCAAAGGCTTCAGACTGTGTGACTGTCTATAGATAGCAATCCATATCCCAATTTACCTAGGATTCAGATCTCTTGTGGCGTGTTAAATGTGATGTGTAACGAATTGGAAGTGATACGAAAATACCCGTTTTTTTTTCTATCTTCTTGCGGACTACGTTCTAATGGGTCCGATTCACACTGATATTCAGTACATGTCTTAGGTGTGAGCAGAGTGGAGAGATTCTATGCCCTTATCCCATAGTGCCTATCGAGAGATGTGAGCTATCAAGTTTGCGCTAGCGCCTTTGAGAGAAAGTCTTGTCCCGAAGATTGGATAGTGACTTGAGTTCGAAGACTGGTTCGATGGACTTTACGCCTTTTCGTCTAATTTGTTGACCTATCTTCTGCTACTATAAACTTAATCTTAGGAATGCCATAGATACCTATTCATTCTGGACTATCCCCTAGCGTTTTGGCATTAACCATTTTGCTCCGATAGTTAAGAACAGATATCATTCGAATTAAGCTTGATAAAGAGTGTTCTATATAAGAAATAATTTGTAATTTTATTATTTTCATAAAGAATGTTACAATGGTCTCTAAAGAAGGTAATCACATAGCCTTCTAGTGCTAAGCATGAAATAGAAATCAAATTCCTGCTAGCTACAGGCACATAATAACAGTCTTTCAAAACTAAGTCTAAACTAGATGGTAATCGAAGAGGGTATGTTCCCACGGCAACTACAGCAACTCTGCTTCATTACTGATGCGTAGGATCATGTCTCCCATCGCTCGATGCTCTCCTGTAGCTTAGTCTCACGACTTCTCATAGAAGTGCACGATAGGCACTAGAACTAGTAGCAGCACCCAACTGGTGCAAGATGTATAGAAAAATGTCCTAGAAGTCTAGGACTTCAAACATCTACCTAGAGAACTTTGTCTTGTTTCTGCAAGAGATGTTTCAGAATGCGGGTAAGTAGGGCAGTTTCTGCTTCCAATGCGCTGTCGCTGTTGTCCAATGAAAATTACTTTCATTTGACATAGGCCTTCTTCTTCGGTTCTGCTTCTTTCTTGTTCTTCCTTCCATCTTTCTGCCTTTTCGCAGGACTTCTTTTTTTAAAAGACTTTCTTTGGAGAAGTCCATTCCAATCTGAAGAACTAGTTAGCCTTTAGAATCTTTTAATAGAAAGCTCATCGGTGACCAACATGTTCATTAATTCGGCAAGAAATTTAAAGTTTATGCT
Organism: Cocos nucifera; assembly: GCA_006176705.1. Classification (NCBI taxonomy): domain Eukaryota; kingdom Viridiplantae; phylum Streptophyta; class Magnoliopsida; order Arecales; family Arecaceae; genus Cocos; species Cocos nucifera. Next base: position 536,916 of record QRFJ01000885.1, on the reverse strand, counting down.
GATGTGTGGAATTCATGATGAATTACCCATTGCATCAGTCAAGATTGCAGAATAACATCGTTCTACCGATCCAAGTCTAACTTCACATCGTACTTCTCAAGCTCTTCCAAGTCCTTGATCATTATCAGACTGTGATCTTGGACTGACTGTCCATCACGCATCTTAGCCTTAAAAAGTCATTTCGTGATTTGATACTTGGCTGTACGACTTTGTTCACCAAACATCTCTTATAGGTGAGGCCAACATTTGGTGAGCAGTCTCGATATCTTCATGTTGGCGCTGGAGCTCATCAGACATCAAGCCCAACATGTAATATCTGACCTTATTATCTTCGTCTATCCATTTTTCTAGAGATGCTCTCTGTTCAGTGGACGGACGGGCTGGTAAAATGGGAGAATTCTGATCTAATACATGGGTTAACTTCTCGAAATCCAAAACTATTTTATAATTCCTGAGCCAATCTTTATAATTGGGTCCGATCAATCTATGTGTGTCCAGGATACGTGCCAATGGGTTGGAGGCAGACATTTTCCTATAGAGAGTCAAAGATTCTAGTTAGATACTATAATTATGACTTGATCAATTTATTTAGAGATTTTATTTTTAAATAAATTAGCTCCCACTATTTTCTCGAATTCCTACACTCCCTCTGTAGAGATGCAAAAATCTTCACGATTAATGATTTCTAGTGGGTGGTGCAGTCTCACCAACTGACTCATCACCTCATCTAACAGTTATTGGTGATGGGTTAGCCAATGAGTGAACAACTCTTGTTCAATGATTCCCTAATCATGGTGCACCCAAACTTGGTCTCTAATTCATGAATCTCATCGTATCCAGAATATTGATCCACTCCTTAGTTAAGTCAGACCCACCATTTGCACAGACTGGATTTATAATTGAGTCTCTCACTGTATCCAAAATATTAAGCCCAACTCATCCTCCAGCCCATAGCATCCAATGCCTAATAGACATGGTTGCATCTTTTCAGTGCAACTGAGCCACTGTATCCAGCTAAGAACAATCAATCTCGAGAAGAGTCCGCACATCTACAATGGTGGAAGATCTCAGACTTAATCTTTTCTTAGAAAGAATTGATTCAGGTCTCATTAAACTAAACTTATCATAGTCATAACAATTATGACTAACCTAGTAGCATGGGCTAGCTTGGATTATTGACCACCTCAGATTAGAACTATGTCAACAGATATGGCCAGGTAAGTGAGATCGGAGGAAGGGATATGCCATTAACTCGTACAAGAACGCATTCAAGTCGAGTAGCTCTCAATTAAAAACCAGTCGGTCGTATGTGCCAAACTTATCTTAGACACCAAATTATTGAGTCAGAACCAATTGGGTTAGTTTACAATCCAGACTCTAACCTCTGAGCCTAATTAGGTCATGCTTGATCGTGACTCGATCTTGACTCAGACTTAATCCTATTAGGCTGGTCGATTTAAGCAATTGTTTGATCCCATCTAACCAACTCTTGATTCGGTTTGATCAACCACTTAGACCTAATTGAGCTACCCAAGTCCGAACTCAGTATTATGAATATGTCTTAGATCCAAAATTCTTAATTTTAGACCTAAGTAATATACCATAATCTTAATTTTTAATTAAGTAGGGTTCATAAACAAAATATGCATAATAAATTCTAGGATTTCAGAATCTAGGGTTTTACAGAAAGTAAGTTTTGAATTTCTGATTAAGAACAAACGTGCAGCACCCCTACACGTCATAAGAATACCCTATTAGATGGGAGGAGAGGGCCTTTAAACCCTTTTTCGTTCTTATGACCGGACGGCTAAGAGGAATGCCTTAATCAGGAACATGCAATACTACAAAATAGTTTTAGATCTATATCATATATCTCATATACAAATTAGATCTAATCATGGCATATTTTGCATACATCTCATAATATTGAATCATGCATATTTTAGATCTAAATTATCTCATAATAATCTAAAAAAATTAGATTTAAATTGACTCATCAAAATAAATCTAATCTAGACAACTATGTAAAGAATATTCTACAACTAGTCTAGACATGCATCAATCATATCTCATATGATGTTAAAATTAAATAATTTTATTTGCTATTTTAGATGTTATTATAATAATTATAATATTAAAAAATAGTAAATAAATAGATCTAAAATATGATTTAATCAAATTAAATTGAAAACATGCAAACTATTCTATAGAACTATTCATTTTAGATTAGTCCATGCATATTTTCTAATCTTATATTCAAATCATTTAAATTTTAATTTTTTTAATTTTAGATCTGATCACATCTCATGTGACATTTAAAATCACTTATTTTTTTTATTAGAATAAATTTAAAATCAGATCTAAATACTTTAGAACCTTGGCTCTGATACCAATTGAAGAAAAATTCTGATTTTTCGGATCAGGTTCGTTCAGATCTGATTGGATCAAGAGATATATTTTATAATTTTTTTTCTTTAATTCAGATCAGATCTATATTTTAGATCTAATTCTTATTATTAAAATAAATTTAGATAAATTAAATTAAATTTAATTTATCTTGATGTAGGATAATCCTATTACCCATTGATGATCCTGTAAGCAGCGAAAGGTTCTGGATCTAGCCACGCAAGTGTCTGGCCTCTATCAATATTCACTCAGGCTAAATCTGGAGATCCTCTTCTTCTCTATCACATCTTCAAAAATTAGATCTAGATCTAATTTGGAGGATCTTCAAAATACCTTTCGAAGATCAGCAGTTGTCCTTTGCAGTAGCGTAGCCTTCTAGCTTTCTGTCATCTTTCTCTCATCTGGATTACACCAACCAAGATCCCAAACTACTTTGGACGTGGAGAGGAGATGAAGAAGATGGGCTTGGCATGAGGAGAGGAGAGAACCAGCCTTAGGATGTGGGAATTTTTTAATTACTCTTTGGGTTCTTATTTATAGACTATGCGTGATCCAACTCCTCTTCTTCCAACCAATACAATCCTTGTGAAAATCAGATCTAAATCTGATTGGTGAGAATAGAGTCCCTTGGATTCCTCCTTAGATGGCGCCTAAGACCAGTCAAACTTGGATCTTAGGAGGAGTCTAATTGAAATTCAAAAAGGAGATGGAGTCCCTATCCAATAGGGACTCTTGGGCACCTTCAGCTTGGGCACACGCCAAGGGTGGCATGCACCCTCCTCCTTACCAGATTCTGGTAGGAGGACAAGCCCCAACCAGCCCTCCAATAGGTGCATGACACGTGGATAGAAGTCAAAGTGTCAATGGTCAATATTTGACCAATCAAAGATCAACTTTTGACCAAAGTTAAAGGACGAAAAATGGTAGATGACCAAAAATGGTAGGTATTATCTTACAAAATAGACAACCCTTTTCTGACCTGAACAAGCTTCAGTCAGACAAGTGAAGGCCTTTGATCGAGCACAACTTCTTTGGCTCAGTCAGGACAACTATTTATGATAGTAAAAGAAGAACATTAGGTCAATCGAGTGTTAGTCGATTTTTTTGAACCTAATTGAATCTCATTCAAATCATTGAACTGAATCAGTTTAATTGATGATCACCAAATTCAAACCCTGTTTGTGTTACCCAGTTAGGTTCAGTTCTATATGATAATGGGATATGTCATGATCTCTATCATCGACATCATCGAAACTTCTTTCGATGGATCAGAACCTCTCGATTCAAACAGCTAGAATGATCGATCATCTAAATCATTCTAATTGCTCCCAAAATCCACCAGTGATACCTAGCAGTATATGGTGACAACTCATCAAAGCTGAATGTGAATCTCTTGGTGCAGCTATCTGTGTGATTAAGTTCTTCTATCTTGAGCCTCGATCAAATTAGGTTTAAGGTGAACTCGTCAAACCCTAGTTTCTATCATATGATGTAATCATTCAATTCGAGTCCGATGTGAAAACCTAAATAGAAACTCTTTCTATTATTTCACTCTGCCATGGCCATGAGCTTCTAGACTTAATTTTCATGATCATCATAGGACTGCTCCTCTACCACCGAGGTAGATAGATTTCATCTTGATGCAATCCAGTTCCTATAATAAACATGCTATAGCCAACATACACCTCAGAATTCCGAATGGCCAGGAGATCGAGTTATGGTGTAGTCAAACTATAACACCCTCAAGGTGAACTGTCGATGCACCTTGGGTCAAAGAACCAGATACACCACTACAGCATTGAGTCAGTCATTGATGAGAAGGTAGACTTCCTAATGACTACTCGAGGTGGTCATGCTCAGTGCCCTCGTTCTCTAAGTACCTGTACTCTCGCTCCGATGTCTCCACACCGTAGACTCAAGACTCATCTACTAAAGAGAAGTGATTATACATCAACCTTCCGGATCAATCACCATCCTCGTGATGATCCTATGATCGGAAGCATTTTATGAGTTAATAATGATTATTCATATCTTAAATTTTCAACTCTTGAAAATATGAATTATCATTACCATTAACTCAAAGGATGTATCACAGACACTAAATATACATATGTGATAGAAAATAACTCATTTAATTGATTATAGTCAAAATTATAATTTTGTCTTTGAAAGTGTATTACAAGTGCCAACCAATTCTGACTTCTAGGGCACATATATCTAACAATTGCTTACTAACTTTTTTTATTATTTTGTAGAAAAAGAGATTAAAGAATAAAAAGAATCAGGAGTTTTGCTTGGTGAGATAAATTCTAACTCTAGTCCTCTTTTCTTTTTATTTATTTATTTATTTATTTTATTTTTAAATTAATTTAAAAATATCCATTTAAATCTAATTAAAAGCCTCATGATAAAATTAGAAATCCTAACTGTTTAGAGCATGCATCATATTACTTTTATTTTTTTTGGTGATTGCTGAAGGCAAGATAAGCCTTTCAGAATTCAATTAGTTGCATGCATCTAGTTTAAATTGCATAGAATTCGATTGAAATTCTTTTTTTCGCATATCATATTAAATCAAATTAAGGGCAACACCCAATTAAACAAGATAAGATGAAGATTTGATCATCCTTCCTTGACCCACAAACAACCAACCAGCCTAAGCCTTTAATTTTAAAATCAATTAGATATCAGCCCTAGGAGCTCGAGCTTAATAGGACAAGAAATCCTAAGAGCTGAATCAGATTAGGATTAGTCAATTTGACTGGTATCTAGAAAAGTAGTTCAGAGATGATTGGGCCTGAAGAAAGGTGGTTTCTAATTGGTTCCGTTAGCTTACTTGGCCAAATATAATTGGTGTCTAAGACAAGCAACAGGGGGACTCCCATTGATTTTATACTTACCTGACCAGTTGATTGGCTGATCTTACACTTGGAGGCTTGAAGGTGACCTTGGCAGTTAGGAGCTATC